>QANZ01016375.1:125644-154168 GCA_003254925.1 Chamaecrista fasciculata
TTTATTTCCATACATCAAGCCTCGGACAGTGCAAAATGTGATTGATGCACCACTCGAATTTTTTCAAGCAATGCCCTAAAGATAAATCCAAAGAATTATTGATGGATATGAAATTAAAATGCCAAAATTATGCGCGACATTGTGATTTGTAGGATCCGACGAGGAAGGAGGGCTTTGTTATGGTGGAATATCCAATAATTGAAATTCAAAGGTTATATGATGGATCCATCAACATGAGTAGATGAGTTGATAGTCATTTATTTAATTATTGGATAAAATATATAAATAATTATAAATAATTAAAAAAATTATTAAAAATTATTATCGAGGATTTTTTCTAATTTAAATTTATTGTTACATTCAACATTTTTAAATTTTAAAGCTAACGATGATCTTAATAATTTTTTTATAAAATTGAAATTTCAAGTAATATTTAATTATTTTTAAAATTCAAATAGTGTTCTACAAATAAAGGAAAAATGCAATAGAATTTTTTTTTGTATATTTAAATATTATTTTTTGGATTTAAAAATAAATAAAGAGGTAACGTTTATTTGATTAGAAGATAATTGATTGTGGTATAGAGGTGGCGACTGAACAATAATTTAAATGATTTATAATATTTTAAGGGTATAGTGTTGTGAGATAAAGGAATAAGTAAAAAAATATATATTATAATATATTATAGAGGATCCAAATTAAACTGAAAAATACTAAACTAACTTAGCTAAGTTAAGGTATGTGGAATAATTAGGACCAGGTTCATTTTGGAAAAATATATGGGTAAGTGATGATGTTATTTCTCTCTGTATTTGAATTTTGTCAATATCAAAATGAATCCTTATTCATCAATCAAAATTTTATACTCAAGTTACGATTTTTTGTAAGTTTTAAGTAAGTTATTTTTTTTAGTAACTTTTATTCAAACCTATACAATAGAAAAAAAATAAAAATAAAAAACGCACACTTATTTTGGTCATCCTTAAAGAAAGAGAAAGAAAAGTGAGAAGATGAAGAAAAAGAAATGGGCCCACAAATTGTGTTGTTGGCCAATCAGAGTAGTGGATTGGATGCAAGTTGGCAAGTTGAAGTACTAAAAGTTAAAACAAAACAAAACTTGAAGACATGGAGAAGAATAGAAGCTACAAACACTAGCTTTATAGCAGGATACTGATTCCAAGAATCTTTCTAACCACAATTTCAACGGGAATGGATCCTCGGCTGTAAAATTGTGGTGCTGTCATCCTGTTCATCAAATCTACAAAGTTAATTTTTCATCTAATGGCTCATATTGTTTCAAACCAAAACACATAAATTTTTGAAAGCTGAAATTAACACAGACAGCATGGACAGCACCACAATTATACAACAGAGGATCCATTTCCGGTTTCAATCATCTATTTTTCCCTACGCTAACCTATATATCTATTATAGGTCCCCTAAATTTTATATTTCTAATCATTTAATTATTGAATAATATAATTATAGTGAATAATTACAAATGTCAACTATTTAATTTTTTAGAGCTTTTTATCCGTTACTTAAACCAAAGATTTGTTCGTGAAATACATGTGTCATTATTAAATATTACTCCCTCCGTTTTTGAATATCTATTTTTTTAGAACTTGTTTTATTCTAAAATATATGTTTTACAACTTTAAGAGAGTATTAATTATTTTTTTATCATTTTATCTCTATTAAATATAGTAGAGTCATAAATGAATAAAGATTTTTCAAATAATTTAATAGGGATAATTTAGTCTTTTTACCTCATTTTTCTCTTCATTTTAGGTGAGCTAATTATTTCCTTTGTCTGTGTGTATTTACCTTAAACATCAGATATATAGAAACGGAGGGAGTATATATTAATGTCAAATGTATGAAAAGTAGAAGAATTACCATAATAAATCTCAATTTCAATCTCTATTACTTTTCATAATTTTTGCAGTTGCAACACTAGACTTCAAGAACATGGCCATAAATAAGTTTTATATTTTGCTTTCTCTTTGATATGGTTCAGAACCAAGAAAACTAACAACCAGAAGAAAAATGCAAATGGAAAGGAAGAGATGTCAAAAATGGAAGAAGTGCGTCTGATTCCCTGAAGGCAAAATGGGAAATTACACACAAGATACCCTTTCGAGTAGGGAAACTCCTAGACAAATTTGTCCATAAAATTCAACAACCAATCTAAAGACTACAGCTACACCATTTATTGAATTCATCCCTAACGGCTTTCACGAGTATATCCTGGAGTCAGTCATGCGCCTCTAACAAACATACTCAGCCATCCAGCTTGGCTTCTTAATCTGCCTCTTCTCACGTGCCCTGGATGATTCCCCAATTTCCACCTCATCATGCTTGGGCTTCTCTTCTCCAGCTGTACTGCTAACTTGGGCTTCTTTTTCACCATCTGCTAGTTGGCCCATATTTTGATCCATATCACCATCCCTTGGTTCGAAAACAACCTTGTCCTCAAGGTTGATATTAGGAAAAAGAGCCTGGATGTGATCCTGATCCTCCCAAGTTGCTTCCTCTCGAGCTGCGCCAGTCCATTCGACCAACAGTTGAGTCTTCGTAACTCCTAATTCAGTGATGCTCCTACGGTCAACAATAGCTTCAGGTTGTGGGGTAAATGCTACCGGAAACTCAGGCATCTCAGCAATGGTAGTTGGCATAGGTCCCTGGAACAACTTCAGAAGCGAAACATGAAAGACATTGTGCACTCGACTGCCTTCCGGTAAGCTGAGTCGATATGCTACAGGATTCACGCGAGCCTCCACGCGGAATGGTCCATAATACTTTCGAGCCAGCTTATGATTGAGTCGTTTGGCCACTGATGATTGTCGGTAATGCTGAAATTTGACGAGAACTAAGTCTCCTTCCGCGAAGATTACTTCCCTCCTCTTTTCATCTGCTATCTTCTTCATCTGCCGTTGTGCCTTCAGTAAGTTACCTTGCAATACTTCACGCAAGACTGCCCGTTTCTGCATCAGTTCCGCAACAGCATCCACAGTTACTTCACCTACTAGAGCGCTTGGACATGTTGTGGGCTGAAACCCGTAGAGAGCCTGAAATGGAGTCATTCCTGCTGCTGTGTGATATGTGGAATTATACCACAACTCAGCCCAAGGTAAGTAGTGAACCCATTGTTTAGGTTGATCACAGCAAAAACAACGCAGATATTGCTCTACACATCGATTGACAACTTCCGTTTGCCCATCGGACTGAGGATGATAGGCTGTGCTATGATGTAATTTAACACCGCTCTGTTTCATGAATTGTTGCCAAAAAGATCCCAGAAAAATTGGATCCCTATCCGACACCACATGCTTTGGAAATCCATGTAAACAAACCACACCAGTAATGAATTCAGTCGAAACTACTCCTGCTGTGAAATGGGGTTTGAGAGGCATGAAATGAGCACACTTTGTCAAGCGATCCACCACCACAAAGATAGCTGTAAACCCACTGGAATTTGGCAAGGCCACGATGAAGTCCATTGAAAGCTCATCCCATGGTTTTGAGGGAATGGGCAGTGGTTGCAGTAACCCCGACGTCTTTGCCGTTGATGTTTCACCTCTTGACAGATAGCACAATTTTTTATGTAGGACTGCACAGTCAATCTCATATTTTTCCAGTAAAATACCTCAGCAATTACCCTATAAGTTTTTGTGATACCCCCATGTCCCCCAATAACAGAACCATGAAAGTAATCCAAAATTTTGGATTGAACTGAGTTCTCATTTGGTACCCACAATCTATCATTATAGAATAACAGGTCATCGCGCACAACATAAGTAGGTGGTAACTCACCTTCCTCAAACTGTTGTTTCAGCTGCAGAATTTCAGCATTCTCCACATGAGCTGCTCGAACATCTTCAAAAATGCCATGTTGAATGCCCGATATAGCAAAGCACTGCACGTCATTGAACTCCACGGATTCATCATCCTTTCGTGACAGCGCATCAGCTACCCGATTCGTTTTGCCCGTGCGATACACCACATCAAATTGGAATCCCATCAACTTAGCCAAGTAAAATTGTTGCTCCGGTGTTTGAACCACTTGTGTCACCAACTCCCGAAGACTCTTGTGGTCCGTTTTAATAATGAATCGGCGACCAAGTAAGTAATGTCTCCAGCGAAGAACTGCCTGAGTAATTGCATAAAGTTCCCTCACATATGTGGAAGCGACAGCCAGGTGAGCATTCAACTTTTTACTGAAGTACGCCAACGGATGTCCTTCTTGCGTCAACACTGCACCAACCCCTTTGTTCGAGGCGTCTGTTTCAACTACAAACACTTTGCTAAAATTTGGCAGCGCCAAAACTGGTGTCTCAGTCATAAGCACCTTCAAAGACTCAAAAGCTTGTTGTGCATCATCATTCCACGTGAATTGGTTTTTCTTAAGAAGGTCGGTCAGCGCGGATGCCACTTGGGCATAGTTACGAACAAACTTCCTATAGTACCCGGTCAAACCCAAAAACCCGCGCAATTGTTTCACTGATGTCGGCACCGGCCACTCCAAAATAGCTTCAATCTTTTTGGGGTCTACTTGTACACCGGCTCGGCTAACAACATGCCCCAAGTAGTCAATGGTTTGTTGACTGAAGCTACATTTACTCCTCTTGGCAAAGAATGTGTTATCCTTCAACACCTGCAAGACCAGTTTGAGGTGCTTCACATGGTCGGCCAATGACTTGCTATAAACAAGTATGTCATCAAAGAACACCGTGACGAATTTACGCAAATATGGCTTGAATATCTTATTCATTGCCGCTTGAAACGTCGAAGGAGCGTTGGTCAACCCGAATGGCATCACCACAAACTCGTGGTGCCCCAAATGTGTGCGAAACGCTGTTTTATGGATGTCGTCTTCCTTCATTCGTATTTGATGATAACCCGCCCTCAAATCAAGTTTAGAGAAATAAGCGGATCCCTGTAGCTCATCCATGATTTCATCGACCGTCGGAATTGGAAATTTGTCTTTGATCGTCACTTCATTCAACGCTCTGTAGTCCACACAAAACCTCCAAGAGCCATCTTTTTTTTAACCAACAACACCGGCGACGAATAAGCACTCTGACTGTCCCGGATGATCCCCGCCTGCGACATTTCATCGACTAGCCGCTCAATTTCAGCCTTCTGAAATTGTGGATAGCGGTATGGACGAACATTCACCGGTCCCTTCGTCGGCATAAGCTCAATGCGATGATCAACCTCTCGTTTGGGAGGCAATTGTGTAGGCTCCTGAAACACCTGCGCATATTCTTCCAATACCCTTCGTATGCCCACTGGAATCTCCTCATGTGCATTGTTGGCAGCCTTCGGAGTAGGAGTACACTGCAGTGCATAAACACCCACCACTGCTTCTTTTTTAAGAGTTTTTGAGAGTGTTTTACAACTCATGGGATCTGAATGCAGCAGTAGATCCCCATGCAACGTCACCTTCTCACCATTAATCATAAATGACAACACTCGTTTCTTGAAGTTAGCTACAATATCCCCCAATTCCGCTAACCATTGAATACCTAAGACAATGTCACATCCAGTAACGTTCAGAACAAACAGATCATCTTCCACTCGAGTATCCTGAATAGCCAACTTAACCCTCTCACATTTTCGTGCGCACTCCAATTGTTCACCACCCCCAGTAACCACAGTAAAACTGTCCACTGAGACTGTACGCATATGCAAACGTTTCACAACACTAGCCTTGACAAAGTTATATGTACTGCCACTGTCAATGAGAATCCGCAATGGTTCCTTCTTATAAAACCCAGTCACACGTATGGTTTTAGGATTAAAGTCCCCTTCAACAGCATTTAAACTGATAGCCGGAGTTAACTGCATCAACTCAGAATTAACATCTATAGTCTCCTCTTCCTCTACTTCATCAGTATCCCCATGTAACAACTCATGCAATTCATCCTGTCCCACTAACAGACTAAAAGTTGGCTTACACTGATGGCCTCTACTATATTTGGCATCACAGTAATAACACAAGCCTTTTTCTCGGCGCGCCTTTAACTCAGCAGCCGTAAATTTCTTATACTGACCTGTACTTCCTGCTGTCACGTTAGTGCCCCCTGTTTTTCCAACCTCCCCTGTTTTCACTGCACCCGGAGTACTACGCACCGCCGTGTTCGGCTGACCCGACGAGACATTAACGAGACTATATGACCCACTACCACGGCTTCCCGAGTATGGCTTGGGTAAACTCGCATGATAAGCTGCCTGAACCTTCATATGCTTCCGCTCTTGAAGCTTGGCCACCGCCACCGCCTGCTGCAGAGTTGCAGGTTCGGTCAACAAAACTTCACACTGCAAATGCTCCTGTAACCCTTCGACAAAAAAACTGACCACAAAGTCCTCAGGAAACCCGCGCACCTGAGTGTGAATCTTCATAAATTCAGTGTGATAGTCAGCCACACTTCCAGTTTGCACAACTCGCTTGAGTGCTCGTTTGGGGTCATCGTAAATCGTTTTTCCAAACTGGAGGAGTAACAACTCGACGAACTTCGGCCAAGTGGTGACAACCTCATTCTCCATCAACCATTGGTACCAGTCAAACGCAGGTCCATCCATATGGAGAGACGCGATACGCATCCGTTGATTTTCCGGAGTAGTATAGAGTTCGAAGAACTCCCTAATCTTGAACAGCCATGCCTCAACGCTCGTGCCATCGAAACGCGGAACCTCGACCTTCAGATTGCGTCCCTGAAACCCTCCCATCGCGTCGCCATAACTGGTAGCAGCCACGGGCACTCGAGACGGCTTCATATCGGCACTGCTCTCATCGATCTTCATCGTCCCGTTGAGCAGCTGAGCTAACATAGCTTCCTGACGCGAAGACGACGCATCGAGTCGCGCGATAGCTTCCCGATGATCCTTATCCATCGACGCCATCTGCTGACTTAAGGTACTGAGTTTCGCCTCAACCACACCCTGCGATTTCTGTACGACATTGAGCCTCGTTGCCATTTCCTCAGGTGTTGTCATCATCGCCGTCATTCTCTGACTTAATTCCTGCGGAGTTCCTTCAGCCATCACTGAAAAACGCAATGAAAGCACCAGATGATATGGTTCAGAACCAAGAAAACTAACAACCAGAAGAAAAATGCAAATGGAAAGGAAGAGATGTCAAAAATGGAAGAAGTGCGTCTGATTCCCTGAAGGCAAAATGGGAAATTACACACAAGATACCCTTTCGAGTAGGGAAACTCCTAGACAAATTTGTCCATAAAATTCAACAACCAATCTAAAGACTACAGCTACACCATTTATTGAATTCATCCCTAACGGCTTTCACGAGTATATCCTGGAGTCAGTCATGCGCCTCTAACAAACATACTCAGCCATCCAGCTTGGCTTCTTAATCTGCCTCTTCTCACGTGCCCTGGATGATTCCCCAATTTCCACCTCATCATGCTTGGGCTTCTCTTCTCCAGCTGTACTACTAACTTGGGCTTCTTTTTCACCATCTGCTAGTTGGCCCATATTTTGATCCATATCACTCTTCTTCCTCTAAATATGAGTTGCAAATATGAAAAAAGTAGTGATAATGAACTTCAGTCTTAGTTTTGTTGTTCTTATCCGTCTGAAGCTAGTGAAAATAACGGTATTTTAATTTAAGTGTATGCTTGGTTTTCTAACTAATTAGATATTATAATAACATTTTACAAAGTCATGTTAGTAATTAACATTTGTATCATTATGTTAGCCTAGGTAACTAAATAGTTGACGATTATAAAAAATTAAGAATTAAGTCATATATTTTTATTTTTTAATGATTAAATTATTGATTTAGTAATAATTAAGAAAACAAATAAGTATACAATTGAGTGCTCTTAAAGCTTTTCTTTGGGAAGTAAGTGGCCAAGACGACAGCCACAGCCCCCTTGAAGACTGGAAAGTGGTGTGGAAAGCCAATGAAATCGGGGAGGGCGAGAAATTAAATAGAGTTATTTTTATTGGTTTCATTAACCAATGTAATTTTTCTTTTTAATTTGGGCTGGTGCTTTTTTTTTTATTGGGGTGGAATGATTATTAACTGAACCAATAATTGATAGAGATTTTCTGACGCATTTTTTTAAATATTGATTAAGAAATTATTACTCCCTCTAGTTCTGAATATCTGGTGTTTTAGAAAATCATTTTTGTTCCAAAATATCTGATGTTTTATAAATTCAAGAGAGCATTAATTATTTTTTTACCATTCTACCCCTATTAAATATAGTAGAGTCATAAATGTATAAACATTTTCCAAGTAATTTAATAGGGATAATTTAGTCATTTTACTTCATTTTTCTCTTCATTCTATGTTGGCTAATCATTTCCTTAATCTGTGTGTAGAAACCTTAAACACCAGATATATAGAACCGGAGGGAGTAAAATACAAAAATAAAAAAAAAAAAGTAGTAGTTTTTATATATAAAAAAAAATCAATAAAAAATTTATTGCTTTTATCACTTTTTTAATTTTTAAGATTTCCTAACCTGTATTGACTAATAGTCATTAAATAAGTACAAAAAAAAATTGTTAGGGTTCAAAAGAAGTTCAAATCCAATCATAATGCTTCATTTGCTATAAGGGTGACATTTAAAAAAAAAAAAGTCTATTAGCCCAACACATTTCTTATTTCCTTGGATTCGCCCTCGTCCCTCCTCTCTCAAAGGAGGCGCAAGTGAAGGTGAAGCAGATGGGAACAGAAATGATTTTGGAATATGAACCTTACACCTCACAATTAATGAATTTGGAAGCAGATGGGTATATCATAGAGAGTGATTGATACATAAATAATACAAAGTGAAGCTATCGGAAGCAACCCAGCATCATGATCATCAATCAATCAAAATGAGAGAGAGAGCCCACATCTATAGTAAGGCAAGTTGTTATAAAAGACGAAACTGATTGATACAATCTAAAATTGCAATCTCAACATTAACAATGGAATAGAGATAAAATAGAAGAAATATTACAAATAGAAAGATAAAAGAAAGATATATAGAATGAAGCCCTTATTCGAAATAAGGATATTCTTCATAAACTTACTAAAGTATTTACGATAGTTTGATTAAACTTTCACACTATATTCTTTACTATATAGACATTCATCCTCACTAAACTCCTAATTGTTAGGCTCAATTCGCTGAGCTACCTTCATCTACTCAAGTTGATATTTGTGATATAGAGGCTGTATGGTCATTGGACCTATTTGGGTCTCCATATTTGTATCACTAATTGTATTTCTTGGTATATCTATAAACCAAGGAGCAATAAAAATATATGAATATATTTAGTAATTTAAGACTAATTAACATTGAAATATAAAAACATTCATGTAAGAACAATTTGAACATTTTAAAATATTTTTGACCAAAATAAACTCTGATACAAAAATATAAGACTAATTTAAGAACTCGACCAAGAATTATTTTTTATGTAAAGTTTCACTTAAGTTTTATTTTAGGTGTTTTTTAGTAAGTTATATTTTAGTTAAACAACTATTTACATTGATATAATATCTATTGGTATATATTTCATTATTGTAAAAATTTAAAATTATAAAAGTAGAGATTATTTTACTAGGAAAACAAGACAATGATTTTAAATATTTTTGAAAGGATAATTCTATGAAAAGGTAGATAGCTAAGCTATTTAATTTAACTTTTTCAATACTGAAATTTGTGTAATACTTTTTATAAATTATAAAACACAGATCTAGAAACTAAAAAATTAAATCTAACGGTATAATAGTATACGCTATACAAAAAATATAGTGAAATCTTGGAAGTTGAAAAGAGTACATATTATGGGGTGAGAGAGGCTCGAACTCTCGACCTCAGGATAACTCAGTAGCTATGAGACCTACGCGCTAGCCAACTGCGCCACCACCCCGATGTTGCTAAGAAATAGAAGTAAATATTTAAATTTAATTTAAATGTAACTTCTGCCTTCACGTAGACGAAACTCTCGTGTGCCTTTTCAAATCTACCCAGTCCTTTTTCACCAACCCCAACGACAACGTTCTATCGGTTCGCATGAAGTAGCTTCGTTTCACTTTATCTCTCTCTCTGCCTCTGTAATAATCTCAACACTAGTGCGGATCCGCATTCGGAAGGTAATGCCATAGCTTTCTGTTTGTTATTTTTCTACTCCTATCTCTATTTTCTAATTCAATTCCGCTTTTATAACTTTGGTTGTGTCTTTCTCAGATTACCCTCCATAAAATCCTCTCACACTAACTGTTTTGTTTCCAATTTCCTGTGGTTTTATTGTAAACTGATTCGATGTAGTCTGTAAAATCCTATAAGCTTGCTGTCATAAAATCCTATTGGGTGTTGCGAATTGTTAGTGGAGCAATTGATTCAAAGGGCCTAAAATTAGATGAATTATGCGAATCTGGTTGATTGTAGGTCTTTCTTTTGTGATGCCTTCCAATCAATGAGGCCAGGATTGTAGGTGATCATCACTGTCCCATATTACTTAATACTTATGCTTTCCTGTGCTGCACCCACATTATAATGTATTTGGGTTTTAAAGGACCACTTGATATGCATGGCTTCAGATTCCTCACCTAATCTTTGTCCTTAGATGATCAAAATTGCTGTCTGTTCTCTATAAAAAAAAATAGTATTTACTATTTAGTATCAGGTATGACAGCTTTAGGTATCAAAAATCCAAAAATCTAGTATTTAGTATCATGTTGAATGAGAAAATTGGATGGCTACGATAAATCTGGAAAGAGGCACAGAACTATAGAAGAGGTGGTATTGGCCAATATTATCAAGTGTGCTTACCCCTTCTTTTTTCCGTGAGATCATGATTTTATACCATTGTGGAATATGATAAAGAACCTGGTTGCTCATCTTCAGTATGGAGGGGGTGCTCGTTTTAATTCTTATCAGACTTAATAGATAAGCCAGTCAGCTGGTTGAGGAGCTTTTGCAGTATCCACCTGTTTCTTAAGTTGAGTTTAGTTTAAAGTTTACCATAGACTCAACATCCTTGAATCCTTGTTCACCAATCCTGGTTCCTTACTGATCATTGGGATCACTGGACTATTGGAGCGGAGTTACACTTGCATCAAGCTACAATTAGTGCATAGACTATCCTTAAGGCAACTTTAAAACATTTTCCAGAGGACGAAGCCTACTTGACACTAGTATTGTTAAGATCGCTTGCAAGATCGTAAGATTTTTTCTTTCACGATCTTATGCAAGATCCTCTTTTTTATAGGATCGTGGTAGGATTGCGATTTTGCTAATAAGATTGTAGGATATTGAGATCTTACAAATCCCATTTTTTTTATTTAAACCTCCTGAAACACTAAACATAATAATATAAGGAATTGTTTGCACCAAATAAAGAATAATGATTTGGTCCTTATGATAATTAATGAGAAATTGAATTATTAAAATTTTACAAATTTAAAAGAGTTTGAATTTAACTTGGGAGATATTTTTTATTATAATTGATAGAGGATAAATTATTTGAAGTTCAACAAGTGAAAAATATTAAACTTCTTGATATCGTTGATGATAATTATTATATGAATGAACCTGATAATTAGATATATTCTTTTCTCAACATTTAACATATTATGTATGGATATTATTTTTTTTTTCATGTGTAGATGTTTATAATATATTATGTTACTATATATATATTCTTTTTTAAAAGTTGTAGGACCTTACGATTTATAACCAGATCTTACAATTCGATTTATCTTATACCTCGTTCAATCTTAGGCAAAATCTTCTTGACAGCATTGCATTGACACTATAGCTTCCTTGTTAGTTTTTGAACCTTTTCTATAACAGCACATACCCTACTCCCTAGTTTAGATCATGTTATATGTCATATAATTGATAAGAAAGGGATATTTAGCTTATTGGATTGTTGGTGGATCATATATAATGGAGAGAAAGAAATGGAGTGTTGATTAATTGAAGAATACTTATATGTATGATTGAGTAAGTTGTCCAAAATATGAGTTAGAATGCGTAGAAATCAGAATAAAAGGACATTGATTGATTTTATGGAGCATTCTGGAATTTGCTGTATCATTTCCTTATCTACTAGCATAAATAAAAGTTTTAGGGGTCAAGGTTGAACTTCTAGATCCTGAGAAATTCTTGTCCTCAGTCTTGTGTCTCTCCTCTGTGTGTGTGTGCCCGCTTCTGCTGTTTTCAGGATTGACCCATGTTTCAAAATTAATGTCTCTAGAAAAGTGGGAACTAAGACAAGCTGGTTTAAGTTGAAAGTGCCATTGAACAGCAGAAAACCACAGATCTCAAATAGCCTTGTTATTAAATTTATTAGAACAGCCAAAAGGGATTTTACAGATTGAAGACATTTGAGAGCTGTCAAAACGAGAACAGCTTCAGAAATTTAAAGAGGTCACTGCCATGGAAGACTTCTTGGAGCTTTCTTACTTAGAGGAATTACTAGTAGTCTAGATCCCTTGACACATTTCTTCTTGTTTTTCTATTTTATTTTTATTCCAATGATTTGCAAGATGGACGATAGAGACCCAAGTGACCTCGTGGAACCTTTTCTCAAAAGCTAGTTATTGAAGGGGGAGAACCAAAGCACTTAAGTACTCCACCAAACATCTTATTTTACTTAATGTGGGACTTCGACATCCTGTACTACCCAAGTCCCTATCAATGAGCAAATGCGAAATCTATGCTCCCTCGGTATTCATAAATGATCGTGTTGACTAGGGAGTAGTTAAAAAGAGATAGAATTAGATGAGTGCTGTTAATCAACACAATGGCTTAGTGAGCTATCCATGAAATAATTCCTATCCAGTAACTACTTGAGATTGAATGATTTTATGGAGTGATTTATGGGAATATTCTGGGAAATGTTGTATCATCCCCCAGCTGCCCAGATCTACTGATATAACTGAGAAGTTTAGGGGCTAAGGTTGAAAGTTTACCATTTTTGGTCTTCTCTGTTTTTTATATGTTGACTGGAATGCTTCTAGTGATGTAGAATTTCAAGAGTTGTCATTTAAACGTCATTTCTTTCTGTTTGGAGCTCTTAAGAGGAACTTTATGGAAAGAATTTTCTCAGTTTGATTTTGATTTGTGTTACATCATAAATCATCTTATTTAAATACGGCACTTCTGACGTTCTAACTGTCATATTAAGTTAATTAATTTTATCTTGATGAAATGTTTTCATTTTTTTCTGCCAATTTAAATTTCCCTTTATTTCCAATTCAAATGAACATTAACTGCAGACTTCCGATAGACTAAATGATTCCATGCTAAGAAATGGCATTCCCACAGTTCAAGGATATGCGATATTAGGGCTAATAACTTAAAAAATAAGATTGGGAAAATAAGGGGAGAATCATCTTTTTGCATTGTAGGGATGAGCCCTCTATATTGTACAGGAACTTTCTGGTACATTATCTGCTCTAGGCATTGATTTTTTAAGGAATATTCCATGTTGCTTCTCAGTTCTAAAGTAACATTTCGGAACAAATTCTCCTTATACAGTGCATACATACCGTTCTCTATGGCATCTTGTTGCTACAACATCCCTTGTTCTTTAGTTAGCATAACATGATGTGACTAACAAGGATAGTGGAGAGATTACACGGTAATAGACTGAAAATTAAGGCTCCGTTTGGTAGGAGTGAAATGAGTTTTACATTGTAAAACTACACGAATTTCGAGACTTTCATGTGTTTGGTATGGTAATTTAAGCTATGTAGAGTGGATTACAATGTAAAGGGTTTTACATTACATAGATCATTTTTCTTTACTTCACATTTCTGATGTAATCCAAGTCTACCTAGGGAATTATGGTAGAATTCCTAATTTGCCCTTCTCACTCTCATCCCATNCCTCAACTACTTTTCCTTTCCCTCACAATTTTTCCCTTGTAAAACCCTTTCCTTTACATACCCTTTCCTATACCAAACGGAGCCTAACTTATTCTATTGGCAAGTAATCGAATGACATGTTTTAATGAAAGAGCAGACGACATATGTAATGCTTTTCTAGAATTCTTCCTCATGTAACTTAATTTCTGCAGATGCTAACCCTTTTCTGAGAATGGAGAACAAGCAAAATGTGAGTGCTGCTGGAACACAAGATCATTCCAAAATGAAGCCTATTGATCAAAGAGCACATGGTAAAGGGCGTAGTGACATCATGACTCGACGCCTAAAGAATCGGGAGCGACAACGTAGATATAGGGCGCGCAAGCGTCTTGAAGCAGACACCAAGAAGTCTTCAATTGTTAGAGAGGCAGCACCACAAGAAGAGCCACAGTCAAATGGGAGTCGGAACAATTTTATGACCCGTGTGTATTGTAATAGAGATTGGAAAAAAGATGCTAGACGGGCTCACGCTCTTAAGCGTCAACAAATGACGCCTAATGGATCTTCTGATCATTATCCAAAACTAACTAGTGAACCCGAAGCAGCATGCTTAACCTCTGGCAACAAGGCAGAGCCAATGCATGAGAGGGAAATCCAGTGTGGATCTCCCGGTGTTAATAGTGAAACTCCTAGAATTGTACTGAGTCGTAGAGATTGGAAAGCAGAAGCTAGAAAAAAGAAAAACTAGTATTCTTTTTCCTCTTTTATAAAATATTTACTTTTCCCAGTGGTATTTTATTGTATAATAGACATTATATAATGTGATAGAATGTTGGATGGCCACCGATTACAACATGTGTTTATTGTTAAATCACTGTTTCATAGGGAAAACTTACCATTCTCATTTTCTATGTATTTCCGCCAACTTTTCCTGTTGATGTGGAAGGGCATTGGAGATCGTGCCTATCTGAGTTTACAGTCTGGTCATTTTCTAGCAAGACCATCTTCACGACAAATCCTACTTTTGACTAGAAATGGTGGTAAGTTGTAGTGCCTACAGTGCAATATGAGAGATTGGTACATGAATTAAAAAAATATTTTCGGAATTATGAGCTCTCGGGAACAAAATGCTCACCTGGAAAGTGGTAGATGTTGGGCATAAATATGAGAGAAATTAGTAAAGGTGTGTGGAATGTATTGTTTTTTTATTGAGATTCAATATTAGTGGATTCATCTTTCATTTTTATTTTGCACATAACAGAGTATCTATTCCAATACTTTTAACTATTAGATTAATCTAAATCTAAAATCATACCAAGTGACAATTGCAAGTTGTATTATAATATAAACTCTCCCTATCTTCTACTTCTGAATACTTATATGCATTTACTCTCTGCATGTAATTAGAGTTGGACTAGATAGCTTGATTTGAAAGTATCACTTTCATAACTATCCGTCCTTTGAGTTGAACCTCGATAGCATGCCTTTAAAATTTTCCCAGTGGACACCCTTGCTAATTAATAATTATCAAGACTCAAAGAAATAACATACTTAAGCCTGCTATTTATCTGTTCTACCTTTCTAAACCACCCTAAATGATTCATTTGAGATTAATTTCCACATATAATAGTATAATTTACATTTATTGCAGAAACCTCCATAGATACAAATAATTAATACCAATAGAATTCATGAGTTCAATAATAAATTACAATAGTGCAAAAAAAGCAGCTTGATCGTGTATACTACCATCCGCTTGAAACACCATGTTAATTTTTAATGTACAACAATCCACCCCACCCCCACATTGTATACATATAAATATATGCTTACATCATCCCCCAACTCCATCCCTATGAATTCTCACACTCACATATATATAACATCCCATCCATAAAGAATCATCAACACCAATAACAATATACACATACACAAAGCATAAAACGGCTGAAGAAGAAGACATCCAATATATAATGTGTTTTAATTTGATCATGGTGTTGCCTACTTCTTATCAGCCAAATTCTCAAAACTCCAGTCTCTTCTCATGCCAGGGCTCCTTATCAACTTTGGCTCTCCCTGATGAAAAGCATCAGCAGCGCTTTGAGTCCGACGATGTTCTCGCTTAATCTTGGCCATTGGTCCTCTTGTTCCATGGCGTTCCTGTGGTGGAGTCACATTAATATTATTCCCTGACCAGCTTCCTCTGTCCACTGCCATAGAACGTGATTTCCTAAGGCTAGGACTTTCTGGGGCACACTCAATTGGAGAATCTGTTTTAACCACTTGGCTGCAGGCAAGGCAATTGAGACTCATGGTGTTTAATTTATGTTTGTATGTTTGTGTCTCAATTAATTAAGGCCTTTTCCCCTGCCTGCTAGCTGCAAGGGCTTAATTAATTATGGCTTGTGCTTATATGGGGAAGATGATGAGGCATATGCATACATGCATAAGGCCAAGGCATGAAAGATGGGTTATATAATGATTACATTTGAGAGGATGATCAAGTTAGGTATGAGGAAACTAGATACACAAATGCATGGGTCTTCAAGAAAAGAAAGATAGACGATGAAGATAGGAAACTGATCATGACAATTGAAGTAACGACTTGTTGCTATATTTGGTCATCATTTTATCATATCCATAAACACAGGTTTGCCATTCGTTTTTCTAATTTTGGTATTTATGGTTTTTTAGTCTATTTCACCCATTGCCCTTCACTCTTTGACCTCGTCCTTCCTTTTTGGTGTATTGTTTTCAGTTCACAAAAACAATTATTTGAGCATATCGAATAAGAAAACAAGAAAATTAAAAACTAAAAACAATTTTTCATGAATGAATGAACTAATAGCCAGCCGATGTGTTCAGATAAAAAAAATGAGTTTGAATATAAAGATTTTTCTAACAAAAATGACGGATATGAGTCTGGGGACAAACAAAGAGTATTTAACCTGTACCATATTGATAATAATAAATATTTATTTGTCTATGTATATATAATAGTTGAACTTTGTACCAAATTATAATTTTTGGGATGGATTAATGCCAATTTGGGGTTAGAACTAATTCACCTTTTTAGTCTAGTCAGACAGATATTTTATATCACAGTTTATGATTTTAAATTTTGCTTTTAATTAATTGCAGTGACAATTATATTATATATATATATATATGTGTGTATATATATATATGGAACATATCATTTTATTCAAGACTCTCATTTGCATTTGTTAATGATATCAATTTGTGATCTAATGATAGTTATCTTTCCCAATTTGATTCCAGATCAATAGAGAATTATTTAAGCAAAAAATAATAATATTATTACTCATTTAATTATAGTGAGTTAGCTTCAACTTTTTTTTCCTGAAACATAATTCATTCAAAAGTAAGGCAAAGCCAAGCACAGTACAAACAGAAACACGTCAAAATAATCAAATCCCTCCCTAACATCAACAAGGGGTTTGCAACCCATCCAAGAGGACCCATCTTCGTGTCAAACAAATTGGCAAGACAATCAGCTGCCAAGTTAACGAATGTAGAGATCCAACTAAAGCTACAACCATCTAAAGAATTGGAAACACAAAAAAAAAATCCAAACCAGACAAGATCCAGAACGCCTCCGCCACAAAACCCGCCGTAGAAAACACACAGACACGAGCAGAGAGCACACAGATCTGGGAAGGAAAACCGCCAAAAATCACCTACACTTGAAAACCACCACTGCAGAAGATACACATAAAAGAGCGCCGCCGATAATCCTAATATGAAATAGGATGAAATCTCTCCTGAAAAAGAGAAGTGATCCCTCACAAGGAGAGGTTTGAAAAAGAACTCCACTCTCATGAGAGAGAAATTTTTTGACGGCTACGTTTCTCAATAATTAGCTTCAACTTGAACCATGCATTAACTGTGAAATAAATATTTTCTTCGCTTGATACGCCTAGCTAAATATACCAAGTGTGTGACTATATAAAAGAGAGTTAGAAAACCCCAAATTGGCCAATCAGTAAAAACTCTCCTTCCCTCTATATATTTTTGACATATAAATTAATTAACCGAATTGAACGGAAAAGTCAATATGTAACAATTATTGTTTAGCATGCAATTACTTAATATATAAACTATATGTTTTATATTAATTTAACGCCTTTGGCCCTCATAGAGTCATATATATTAAAAAAAACAAAACTCATTGGATTTGTTAATGTATAAGCGTGTTTGACGTGCATCGTACTTTAGTTGTTGCTAAAGAAAATTTATTTAATTAAGTGCCACCTTTGGTGGCATCTCTCCTTCGTCCACTTGCTTTAATTTATGTTCAAATCCTTTCCCATGTTTTTATAATGCAAATAATATATTCCCTAAATTTCCAACCCACACGTTATAAAAGCATGCCTATATAATAAAATATCATTTTTGGTTGGCACTACTTGTATCAATATTTTTATGCTATGGGTGAATGAGATTTATATTAAGAATGACAAAAATAAGTAAGAATATTAATCATATTTTAAGCGAGTTTGATAGGATATCATATATTTCTCAGGCCAGTTCTATGCCCTCACGGTGAGACTTTGATGCCCAAGTCAGTATGGTATAGGAGAGGGTAAAAGGAGAGAAATTAAGTATGAGGTATACCTGGCTCGGGTTTATATATATATAAGACACTGAGAGGCATTTGGGTAATCTCATTTAGGGGCTATTCCTTGAGGGGTCTTCCTTGGAGGGGTCTGGCTATTGCGCTATTCCGTATCAGAGTTTTTAATATTTAATAATATTCTATTTATAGTTAAATAATTTATTTATTATTGATAAATCGACTGTACTATTTTTTTTAAAAAAATTGTGTCTCACTTCGTCAATTTCTATCAAGATTAAGGATTAATACAGCCTCCTTCTTTTCCTGTTAGGCTGTTACTCATCTCTAACTCATTTTTATTTTCTTTTTAGATATTGTAAATATAAATATTTATGTTAAAAGACTCTTCTTTCACAGACAGATACATAATACAAGCCGAGTTCAATAAAATTTTAAAAAACAAATATGAATAAAAAAAGCAGCACTATTTTAACATCATTATAAGTGCCATGTGCCGTTTGATTTTTTAAAATAATAGTATAATTTCTGTAAAAGTTATCTTTTTTGCAAGGAAACTAAATAAATATCTGGTGTTAGACTTGAGAATCTACATCGTTATTTGCTTATTGAATCTATTTTGTAATGACCAACTAGACACTAGTTGTGATTGGAGGGTGACAAGATCAACAGGTTTTCACATGGGCAAGTGAAGAATCTTGGAGTCTTGATTTGTTTTTTGTTTTTTTGTATTTTTTTACAGTAAGAAATCTTGGAAGTTGAAATTTGGAAGTAGCAGAAATGCGTAAATGTGTTAACTGGCCATGGGAAGCCCAAGAAGTGACCACGTGACGTGCTTCAATTGGATTGATACTATGTTCATGTGAGTTAATGCCTTCGTCTTTGTCTCTCTATAGGAATGGTAAGCTAGTAAGCTAACTTCCTAATCTTAACTTGGTCATTACTCATTAGGTGAAATTTCAGCTTTTATGCATACGCAAAAAGGGGGTGATTATTTCTTGATTAGCCCCATCATCTAGGTTTTTTTGAAGCAACAAGTTAAAGTTTAAGAAAGAATCAATTAGGACATTCTAAATATATTTAACAAACTGAATCAGTATCGATGAACCTTAAAGTTTCCTTCTGGTGGGTCGGTGGGTGATACGAAAAGAAACAAGATGGATGATGAGTCGTGAGGGACACATTCCACCAAGTGGCTTTGTGATTTGGGAAATGATCATGTTTCACCCAACTAGTTCCGTTTGTATTTTGTTCATCAACATGATGATGACTACACTCTACATGGTCTTATTAAGCATCATGCTTATCCTTTTAGTTTTAAGGTTGAGATTTGAATATTTTAAAGCATAAATTTTCGTGTAATTTCTCTCTATTTCTTCATATTTATCTCTAAGTTTCATAAACTGCACAAAAACACTTCAGTAAAAATTATCCAAATCCCATATTGGTGGGCACTGTACAATTAATGCACAGCAAAGCCCACACCACATTAATTGAGAGAGCTAATTCTCCAGTCATCATATGAGCATTTATCAACACTCTGAATTGAATGAATCTCCATCGCTTCAGTTATTTTCCTTTTTTTTAATCTGACACGTGTATAATATTGAATTCAGTTCATCATAATATCCAACACACTGGAAACTTTTTCTAACGCTGGTGTGGCGATTCCTCGAACACAAAACACAAGCTCATCATATAGAACCAGTTTTATAGCCAAGGAAGATGAAATGCTTTTTCTTTCCATATTCCTACCATGCATGCCGGTGAATATTCAGTATCTAAATGAAAATGAGTGGGGTCAAGAATCAAGACTTTACCAGAACAAGCACCCATACTCAGTTACCCACTCCACCTCATAGAAAAATTCTTTTAAAACCATATATATAAGCCTTTCCTCGTTCCTATTTAAATGGTAGTGCATTTTTCACATGGCTGAAAAGGAAGCTCAGCAGCTACACACACAAGTTTTGGTTCCTAAAACATATCCTCTGCTTTAAGATTATCCTCTTCCCATTATAGATCAGACAATCAATCATCAATACTCGTTTAACAGATTCAAGAAAGTTTCCTTCTTTAGTTCAGATTTAAATTCCTGTTTATAGCAGCATGCTTTAAGAAGCCATAAACCACAATCCAACATGACCCAGACACACTCTCTAACAAGATGAATAATAGAAACACTCAGCAATTTCACGAGGTTCAAATTTTGATGACTGACAACATATGTACAATCTAGACAGACAATATATTAACACAAAATACTCTTTTTTAACTTCCTCGGAGCTAACTATCTTTGCTCACCATATTCCATGAAAACCACCTCAACATTTATAGATTAAGCTACCAAAAAATATTTTTTCTTTTTTAAAAAAAGGACAGACCATGGATGAGTCAGTATTTTACAGAGAATTCTAGCTGCCGGGAAGCCGTAAAATGTCCCAGATAGTCCTACACCATCAGGATGAAATACACTAATCAAAGCCTATCCCTCCCCTATGTTTAAGGACTCTATCGGACATCGCCAACCTTGGACGTGAGAGCCAACCTTAGCTGCTCCTGCGTGTAAAAGCGACTTCCCATCTTCACTGTGGCCTGTTGTATCATCAAATCATTAACCACCGACACACTGGCGTGGTTAACATCCAAATCTAGCTCCTCCAAAGCCGCCATTAACCTCGCAGCTGGATGATTCTTTTTGCTACATTGGATTCGAATCATTGCATCCCAACCTATGATCTTGACGTCGATATCTAAATCAATGAGCTTCCCGCTATTACTACTAGCAGAAGTCTTCTGTTCTTTGTCTACAGAGGGTGCTCGCGAATACTTATTACTTGCCAACTCAAGCTCTTTCTTCACTGAATCCAACTGCTTCTGCATATCCTCTTTGTTTGATTCTAAATTCTGCAGCTTCGACTTGAGCTCGTTGATGTAAGATATGGCGTCGCCGAGAAGGGATGCTTTGTCCATCTTTGAGACGTTAGGAACCACAGCACGAAGCGCGTAGAATCTCTGATTCAGCTTCTCTCTTCTTTGCCTCTCTGCTTCCACATGATTCAGAGGCTCCTCTCTCCCATTGGCTGGCTTTCTTCCTCTCTTGCGAGGCCGTTTTTCTGGCTCCACCACTCTGCTGCTGTCGGCTTCCTTCACCACGGAAGCTTCGAGATCGGAGTGGTCGGAGTCGCCGCCGCCACCGGCGGAGGATTTCATGTTAGAAGCCGGCAGGATCACACCGGAAGTGAAGGAAAGCATCCCTTCGTCGTTGCTACCCCTGGAAGTAGGAGACCTCCTCTTCTTGTTATCCTCTGCCACGAAAGGACTCTGACCACTGAAGAAATTGCCGTTGTTGTTGTTGTTCGCGCTCCTTTTGCTCCCGCCGAAGTTCAGAATCTCCCCGGATTCCGGCTTCAAGGGATGCGAACTCCCCTTCTTTAAGCCGTTTGCGTCGAATCCGTACTCGGAGAAGTTCAATTCCCTGGTGAAGAAACCCTGATTCTGCTGAGGTTGTGGTTGTTGTTGCTGGTGAGGGTAGGGATTGTTTGGGATATGAACCACGCTTGGGGTTTCAGTGAGAGTACTAGAACCTGGGGTTTCGAATTGAAGAGGCTTGGTGATTGTATTCGTGGTCGGAATCGAAGCCGGAACGCTACTAGTGTTAGTGGATTCTCTGATTTCGGTTCCACTAGATGGATCGTTAATCCAGAGAGAGGAAGGATCGTTCTCACCTTGATCGGCCGTGGTGTTCGTCGTAGCGCCGGCGTTGAGAGGCCACGAACTGCCTTCCGGATTGTTGAAATCAAACAACACTCTCACCTTATTCATCAGATCGAAGTTCTGGAAGATGAGGTCGGTGGAGCCCAACTCCACAACACCATTCGCCGACGGGATGCAAACTATGGTCTGAAGACCGAACACCTGCCCCTGCCTGGCTCTGTCGCAGGTGGAGCTAGAGAGTCGGTCGGCGCCGGTGACCCAAACGGGGATGGAGCTGTAAAAGGCCTGACCAGGTAATCCATCGCCGTTGACAAAGGACTGAGTCATGGAGACAAGGAAGAACCACTCTGTGTCGGTGACTTCTTCATCGACGGCGTCGTCGGTGGCGGAGGATGAGCCGGAAATGAGGGAATTAAGCTCGCGGAGGACCTTCTTGCGGTGTTCCTGCTCGGCGACGGAGGAGAGATTGTTGGACTTGGATTTGGCTTTTTCATCGTCGCCGCCTTTGTAATATCCATCGCCCCAGCCCAAGACGGAGGCTCCGGAGTAATCGTATGAGGATTGCCAGAATATAGCATAGGTCCAGGTTTCACGGGCACCTTCAATGAGAGCTTGGAGACGTTGCTGGAGAGACTCTTGATTGAAGAGAGCGAGGGATTTAGTGGGGTCGGGTCCAGGAGTAGTGGTGGAGGCGCAAGATTGGGGCTGAGCAGGTTGATTCCAGAGAACGGAGAGATCGGAGCTCATAAAGGCCTCCATGACGGAGGAATTGTCGTCGCTCCAGAGATTCATGGTCGCCGGCAGCCTATAATCTGTCATTCATCTAAATCTAAATGCAGAGGGAAGTGACGTGGGAGTGTGTGGCAGAGAGGAGAAGGGGAGAGCAATAAGATGGATTGATTTTTTAAGTGATGGATGTGGGTTTTATTTGGAGTGCATTTGGGTTGAATTTTAGGTTAAAAAAGAGGGCAAACTGTAACCAAAAGGAGTGGTTTCCAGGAAAAAGGCTCGCCGATTTAATCGGGATGCAGCCTGAAAAAGACGGCGTCTTAATCTCTTTTCATTTTCTAATTATTAAATATCTCAATCTCACCCCCACAAACAAACAAATAAGAAATGTAAATGTAATTTCAATTTACTTGCGATTTTACAGAAGCGCACCCTGGGCACTCTCAGTCAAGTGAAGTAGTGGGAGAAAGAAAAAAGCTTCAGTCCAAAAAAAAAAAATAGTAAGAAAGAGCCGATCAAGTAGCGACAAAATCTAGGTTTCGCTTCTGCTCCGGCCACGTGCCAAATACTCGTTGCTGTACACAAAACCCTATTGACTGCGTATGAACTCTCAAACATTAATAAAATCTGGTGCTTATTATTGATTTATTTCTCTCTCGCTCTCTTTTTTTTTTTAATTATTTTGGGGCAAAGAGTTAGTATTACTCCCTCCGGTTCTGAATATCTGGTATTTTAAAAAATCATTTTTGTTTCAAAATATCTGATGTTTTATAAATTCAAGAGAGTATTAATTATTTTTTTACCATTCTACCCCTATTAAATATAGTAGAGTCATAAATATATAAACATTTTCCAACTAATTTAATAGGGATAGTTTAGTCATTTTACTTCATTTTTCTCTTCATTCTATGTTGGCTAATCATTTCCTTAATCTGTGTGTAGAAACCTTAAACACCAGATATATAGAACCAGAGGGAGTACTTTACATATGTAAGTTATGATTTACTAGTGTATGCTTCCAAATTTTATTGAACATTTATTAAAAATTTATACATCGCTTATTAATAAAATTTCCACATTAGTAGTATGAACTGAATTTTCTATATTATAAATTACGAGTAACTTCTTTATTAATTACTCCCTCCGTTCCTGAATATCTATTTTTCTGGAGAATTTTTTTTATTCTAAAATATCTGATGTTTTATAACTTCAAGAGAGCATTAATTATTCTTTTACCATTCTATCCTTACTCGTAATAATAATAATTTGTTTTTATATATATAAATGAAATGGTTTAAAAATTTATTTGTTGAGAAAATATTAAATTATAAAAATAAAATTTTAAATATTTTAAACATATTGAAGTATTTTAACAATATATTCCAATTTATGGTTTTTTTATTTTTAGTAATTATAGAAGGAAAAGTTGATAAAAATAAGTTTGGTATGAATAAATATCAATTTTATTCTATAAAATATTTTCAACGTATGTATAATTTAAATGCAAAACGAAATAGATACAATTTCTCAAAAGTAGAAAAAATTTACCAAAAAATACTGAACAGCAAATGAATTAATGTCATTAACATTTAGCATGATAAAACTATAGAACTTTTAGATGATAATGGAACAAACTACATATAATTCTTCAAATGTAAACTTTTGAATCTCATAACTCCAATGTTAACCTACAAATGAATCAAATCATGCGATCCATTTTTAGAATTAAAACATGATTTTATGCCAGTTGCCCATAATTGGAATCCATCTTCCATGTGCTCCAGTGGATCAATTTTCGTTTCCTTTCAACATTAATCTTGAATGGCAATGTATGAACTCTGAAATGTTTAAATTAAACACGTTAATTTATATAAACAGGGACGGAGTTAGGATTCAATTAGAATAGAGGGGGCCAATTTTTTTTATAATATAATTATGTATGTAATATATATTTATATATATATTAAATAAAATATTTTATATAATATATATAACTAATATTATGTAAAGAGAAGGTGTTAATATGGAGCAGGCCCCATCATTTATGGATTTTTACTAAATAAAAAATAATTTGAGGACCAAAATAAAACTAACCCTGTAGTTTAATGCTTCTCTCTTCTTTACAATTATTGTGAGTGTTGATTACTTGATTTTTTCTTCGAGCCATCGTGTGTGGACTTTAAATTTTATCATATAAATAATTGTGTAGTATATTGGAGAACTAATTAAAAGGTTCCTTAATTATTCTTTGTTTTTTGTCACTTAATAAACTAATTTCGGTTGACATATTTTGCAAACTGAATGAAAATAATGTGTCAACTGACGGATATATATTAATTAGTTAAAGTAATTGTGTGGGTGACGATAGATTGGATCAAACACTAAACTATATATTAATTTTGTTACGATTTCAGACCATAATTTAAATAACTATACGTATCAATGTACCACAACATCTCTTGGCATTACTTGATCCTATAAAAGAACAATAACAATGATTATGATGATAATACTAAAAAAGAGCATCACAAAACGATGAAGCTTTTCCAAATTTACATCTCCAATGTGTCGATCAAACTTTAAATCAACGAATTGATTCCATATGACAACAATTTTTTCCTTTTTAAATTCTGTCACAATTAAATAATAAAGGATCATATCAATTATTCAATACTAAATATAATTAAAATGGAACCTCAAGGCTACAAATAAAGTGAAGCATTTCTTGCGGAGGGCTTGCACCAATTGCCTCCCAACGAAAGATCAGCTGTGAAGGAGAAAATGTTCTCAATCTCAAGTTTATCCTTTATGCCTTTCTTGCCCTGAAATTGTTGAGTATATGCTTCTTCTGTGTGAGAGTGCCAAAGCCACGTGGTTTTGTAGCCCATTTTCTTTAAAAATGGATGCTTTCTCGATTAATAGATTTGATGTTTGGTGTTGTGATTTGCTGTCTAACCCTGAGTGCTCTGAATTCTCTAAAGCTCTGGTAGGTATGTTATGTTGGTCTATTTGGAAGAGTAGATGCTCTTGGGTATTTGAAAGTAAACATTTTATGCCTATTAATGTTATGTGCTCTGCTTTGAATGAGCTGAACTGTTTTTGGGCCACCAATGGTTGGTTCTCTCAATCTCAGCGAAGTGTGAGTGAGGCTCCTCCTTTTGATGGGTTGTGGAAAGCCCTTTCTCATAGTAATTTGAAAATTAATGTTGATGGGGCCTTCCGCTCAGCAGGTGTTGCAGGTATGGGTATTATTATTCGAGATGAGAATGGGGTGATGCTGGATGGGTTTTCAAGACAAAATAAAGCTTTGTCCCCTTTCATGGCAGAGGCTTTGGCTCTCAAGTATGGTTTGCAAATTGCTAACTCCTTAGAGTTATCTTCCTGCTCATTTGAATGTGATAATTTAGTTGTTGTTAATACTGTTAAAGGCATCTCCAAGTGTGAGGATTGGAGATGTGAACCTATCTTTGAGGATATTTTGTTTTTGTCTGCTTCGGTTCTTGGTTTTTCTGTTTTTGGGATTCCCAGGTCTGTGAATTTGGCAGCCGATTGGTTTGCTAAACATGATGAATCGAGGATGGGTCCCAGTGTGTGGGTTGGAAACCCCCCATCCTCTTTAGTTTCCATTTTAAACATGGATGTTTCCTTCTTTAGAGATGGAGTGAGTTGATGCTTGTTTTGTTTTTCTCTTTTGAATGAAAGTTTTATTTTGGTAAATATATATATAATTAAAATGGAACATATATACCATGTGTGTATAATTCGATATTGTTACATAATACATGTTTTTTGTTTAAGAATGAAATTATTGATTAATTAAATATTTTAAAACACACACACCTATATATAAATGTTTTTAAGAATAAAATATTCCAAAATACTCTCAATTCATTAAGTCAGATAGACCATGTTATTGAGACCTTACTTATGATGATTGTAAATGAAGTAAAGAAGGCATACATGTTGAATGCTTTTTCAGTTTTTTTTTTTTTTTTNCTTTTCACAAATTTTATATATCATTTAACCATTAATCTTTAAAAAATTATAAAATTAATATATTTTAGTTATTTTATTTCTACAAATCAATTTATATAAAATAAATTTAAATGATCAAATTATATTATTTTTCATAATTTTGACAAAATAACATGAAATTGAAATATTCATGATTCTAACTAATTCTTTTTTAGGTACAGGAGATAACTAATCAATTATCAAATAACTGAGGCCTCAAAAAGCAGGGAGAGAGCTTAATTAATTATTTGATTAATGAAATGCCTAATGATGCTATTAGGATGGAGAAACCTTAGTTAATTAGTTTTAAGTGAAGAAGGAATTGGATAAAGCAAAAGCAAAGGCAAAGGGACACGTTAACGTTGTGGTCACCACCCGTGATCACCATTCATCACCTTAATATTCTCGTCTCCCTTTGTCCCTTTCACCCATATATTACTAAATAATCTCACAGTGACGCTATTATTAACTTAATTAATTATTAATCACGTTTTGCTTGATGCTTCTTATTTTATTATTTTTCCCTCTGATCAGCACGTGTAAATACCACTTTCCCATGTGAAAATACCACCCCCACTACTTTCCAATATTTTATTTATTTATGATGATGATGATGATAATTTAATATTCTTATTTCCCTCGTCCCTTTTTTGTCAACTTGTTCTTTTTTTAATGGTTGTTTAGATTTATAAGAGATATGCATCCTCAATTATTCAATATAAAGACAATAATATTTAATTCTTACGATAATGTATTATATTGAAAATCATTAATACGATCTTACTACAAGTATAATTATAACTGGTAATTTAGTAAATAACAGGAGGATTATATCAATATTTTTAAAATGATACCAATTATTGAACTTAAGATCTTGTGAAGTCACAGATTAACGAGTATATATTTTTTTTTTGGCCTGAAACATAATTTATAATTCATTTAAAAGTAAGGCAAAACTAAGCACAGTACAAACAAAGACACAGTAAAATAATCAAATCCTTCCGTAGCATCAATAAGAAATCTAGAAAGAACATCAACTGACGAAGATGGGGGGTTTGTAACCCATCCAAGATGACCCATTTTTGTGTCACAAATTGGCAAGACAAACAGCTGCCAAGTTAACAGACCTAGGGAGCCAACTAAAACTACAATCATCTAAAGAATTAGAAACACAAAAAAAAACAGACCAAACCAGATCTAGAGCGCCTCCGCCACAAAACTCGCCACAGAAAATACACGGACACAAACAGAGAGCACCAGATCTAGAAAGGAAAACCGTCGAAAATCACCACTGCAAAAAACACACAGAAAAAAGCGTCGCTGAACCCTAATATAAAATAGGGACAGATTAATGAGTATTACTAATTGATTCACTGATAAAATTAAATGACGTTGTATATCGTCTATATAAACAGTAAATAATTAATTTTATAATTTAATTCAAATTTATATGACTTAAATATAATGAACTTTCCTCATTTTGAAGTTTATTACTTCAATTTAACTGATAAAATACTACTATTGGTGCCATTTTAAGATTTACTATTTTATACCATCCATTTTTTCAAATTTTTTTACAATATTTTCCAGAGATGTGTTTTCTTCTTTTTTTTTTTTTTTT
>QANZ01016375.1:156376-167196 GCA_003254925.1 Chamaecrista fasciculata
TTAATTATAAAAATAGGAGCCATGTAGGAACATTAGGCCCCCTGCACATGTATATGGAGAAGCTCTAAGCCCATGTGCATGTGCATAGAGGCAGGATGTATGTACTTATGTTTACTGTCCCATGGACGGATTCAACTTATACTTATCCTCTTTGACCTTCTCTTTAAGGCAGGATGTGCGTAGTTGATATGTCTTACGTGGAGATTATCCCCATCACACTCTCCTTTATGTAGGGAGAGTGAGGCAATGTAGTTTACCGTCCATGGGACAGGTTCACTAGGCACCCTGAAGCTCTTTGCTCAGCAGGGAGGTTTTAATAGTGGGGATAATCCCCATCGCACTCTCCTTTATGTGGGGAGAGTGAGGCAATATAGTTTACTGTCCAAGGGACGGATTCACTGGGCACCCTGAAGCTCTTTGCTCAGCAGGGAGGTTAGTTTACACCCTGAAGCTCTTTGCTCAGCAGGGATATTAGTTTACACCCTGAAGCTCTTTGCTCAGCAGGGATGCCTCTTTGTTTACTGTCTGAGAGACGGATTGACTTGATATCCTGAAGCTCTTTGCTCAGCAGGAATATCTCTTTGTTTACTGTCCGAAGGACGGATTGACTTGATATCCTGAAGCTCTTTGCTCAGCAGGAGTATCTCTTTGTTTACTGTCCGAAGGACGGGTTAAATAATTATAGGAGGCTTGGCTCATAGGCCCCCAGATAAATGCTAAGTACCATTTTTAATGTAAAAAGGCATGAATATCAAGACTTGTATTGATTAGCCTCTCAAAATACCTTAATGTAAATAAAGTGAGCTCGATTTTTTTTTTTTGAAACTTCATGATAGATAACTTAATAAAGTAAGCAAATAAATCAAATTTCCTAAGTTTAGGCATCATGCAGGTAGGCTTTATCAACGGCATATTGGTCAAAATCCCTTTTATTTTTTTTTTTTTGATCATCTACTATGTATACACATATGCTTAAGATTATATATATATAAACTATATATATATGTTGAGCAAGATTCTAGCGAAATATATATATTTGTTAAGCAAGATCCAACCAAATCTATTTTCAAATTTAAATTCTACTTGGAGTTAAACTTAAATAAATAAATAATTATCTTTACCAACGGCATATTGAGCAAGATTCTAGCGAAATATCATTATTGTGGGATACCAGATATGACATTGAAAAATAAAGAAAATATGTGGAAGCAAACTCCATGTGCTTTATTTACTTTAAATGTTTNTATATCCCGTTATTGTATCTAAACGCCTACCCCATGCTCACATATTATATATATATACATATATACTCCAAATAGGATAGCCTTTCTCATATTGTAGAAGCATACCCTGTGACGTATTGCAGAAGCAGAAACAAAAAGAAATTTCCAAACTAGAAGGATACCTTGTGATGTCTATACATGCTTCAAGGAGAAATTATTTGAAGGTGTCAATCTCATAGCCACGTACAGGTATACATTTTTTTTTTCACAGTTCTGCGCCTCTTTTTGTTTCTTCTTCACTTGGTATTTTGTAATTTCTTGAGATATGAATTTGCACTATTTTTATGCTTGCAGTTGATCGAAGTGAACATCCATTGAGGCTATATTGTTGGATTGAATTCTCCTATTGTGCTCCTGTTTCTTTGTCTTAGAGCAACTTATTTGATACTGTATATATGTGTGTGAAAGAATTATCTTGTAGCTACTTGCGAATTATGATAAATTGTTCTTTCCGTTGGATTTTGTGGGATGTCACCGTCATTAATTTTTTGACTCTTGAATGCTTTATATGTGAACATTGGGGAAAGTTATTTGACTTTTGACAGAGAACAAAAGCTATTTTATGCGGTTGGTGATAAGGAAATATTGGTTGATGAAACAACTTTGAATTGATTTATGAACATGTTAAAGGACAGAGGGTGACTGTAAATTAATAGGTGTTTCAATTTAATTTAAATTTATGATTTAATTATTTTTTTTTTTGGTAGGAATATGATACGTGTACCTTTTATATTGTAAATTTTATAATTTTATCAAACGAGGTATCTCTAGATACTCAATGTTACGCAACTAAGACCTTGGCAAGTTTTTTTCGTTTTAGTGTGTGACTAAAGAGGTAAAGATATATGTAACTAAATGCATGTGTGGATGGGGAACTAGGTTATATGAGGTGTGGTTTGGTTATGATTTTTTTTTTTTTTGCATATCAAAGAGATTTTATTAGATGTATGTATGTGTGTATGTCTATCTCCTAGTCATGTATGTGTATAGAAGGCATATGATGCATGATCTCATATATAAGAATATATTCTAAATGATTAAATAGTACTTATCTTTTGAAGGTCTTGAAACTTGAATTTTGCGTTGTGATCCTTGGACTCCGAGAGCTCTCGAACTATTTTGTAAGGCGTTCTTCCTTCTTCTCATTTTTTTCTTAAGGCGCACTTCTTTTCCTGTTCTGCTCCTTGCCCCCTTTTCTTTTTTTTTATAGCTGATATCATTTGTTCCTTTTAATTGCAGTTGCTTTTGACAATCTACCATGATGGCCAGGACTAAGCAGACTCAGCGTGCCACGAACGTGGAGATGAATCACCTCGAAGCAACGGGGAGATTTCCGCCGGGTGCTGGAACAAGCCGAGGTGATGTCGATGATACGGAGTACACACCGAGGCTCAACGAAGAACACACGCCGAGGTCTAGCCAACTTAGGGGCTCGGAGACAGAGAGAGCTGATCCTAGGATGCCTCGAGCTTCAGGGACTAGGAGTGCCGAGGGCGTTTCCCATAACAGTGTGGACCACATTCCGAGGCAGTGGAGTCCTCGCGATGCTGAGACCGATAGCGATGCTGAATGCACGGATGCCGACACAAGGGAGGATGGCCATGATGCTTACATTAGAGATTCCGACAGCTCTAACACGCCCTTCTCCGTCGTTGACACGTCAGTCCCTCATATGGCTCCATTCCGCGAGAACGTTAGGATCCTTCCACCAATCGCGCCCCCCTTGTCCGACTGCAAAGACGTACTCAACGCATTCCTGAAGACACGCTTCTCCTTGAAAACAAAGGAAGACAACAGGCTCAGGGACCCTCCAACTATCGCCGGGGAGAGTGATAAGTGGATAATGACAACAATCTTAGGCTCCGCAATTGCTAAAGGCGATGTCCTTCCCAGCGAGGTCAGAATTGCCACCACAAAGCTTAGGAAGCGCCGAGGTTCAGAGACATGGAACGCCACCACAAAGCTTAGGAGGCCCCGAGGTTCTGAGAAATGGAATGTCACCACAAAGATTAGGAGGCGCCAAGGTTCAGAGACATGGAATGTCACCACAAAGCTTAGGAGGCCCCGAGGTTCAGAGACATGGAATGCTGAGGACGTTGTCTACTATGGCGTGGCTGCGTTCCAAGGCACATGCCAAAGCTTAAGAGGGCTCAGGATGCAGATGCAAAAGACGATGTTGAGGACACAACTCGCATTCCAAAGCACGAACACCAGAGCGTAGGAGGCCTCATGATACAAGAGCTAATGATGGCTAACCTTCAATGAATTTCCTTGGAGCTATGGAAACTTGACAGGTAGTGACTTTTAATAAATTTCTTTGCAGTGAATCTCTTAGTCACTTGTGGATAAAGACTTGGAAGAACTACAAGAAGGACTTAGCATCGCAACTTGATACAAGAAGAGTCATCGGGACGTCAAAGCGGGTCAATGATGACGTTGAGGAATATTGTTGAAGTGATTCTGTCTAAGGAGGTTGGTTATTAAGTGGGACCATTTGTGACCTCACCAATCTTTCCTGGGAATTGCTGAGATAGTACAAACCTCAAGGTCACATGGAGCTTGTGCAAGAGCTCTGGGCAGAGGCAGGTGGTGAAGATCTGAGCATTGAGAAACATTGACCAAGATGACACAAAGCATGCATGACAAAGCCTGGAAGGCCTTAAGGCGACATGAAGTGTACACTGGAGCTTAAGAGGCTTCGTGATGCAAAAGTCGATAGAGGCAGGCGACCGAGGAGGATGGTGACGAGGAGGTCTCAAGGAACATATAAACATATGTCGGGGGAGTGAAGATACGAGTCCGAGGCTTCAGAGACTTCATAATGTAGAAGCTGATAGAGACATGCAATCGAGCTGCAAGCTTTCAATGATGGGATTAAGCAAAGCTTCTATGCTCCTCATCTAATCCTCTTAGGGACTCGTATGTAATTTTTTTTTTTGCAAAAGCGTGTGTATAGCATGGTTAGGCCCCCTGCACATGTATATGGAGAAGCTCTTAGCTCATGTACATGTGCATTAAGGGTATGACTTATAGGGCTTGTTGCTCTTTCTTTTGTTTACTGTCCAATGGACGGATTCTTAACCTTCCCTTAAAGGCATAGTGAAACATCTTATGTTTACTGTCCAGTGGACGGATTCTTTGCCTTACGGGGTCTTGGAGTACTTGACTAAACAAGGGCGTAGGCCCCAGCGTTTAACAATACTCATCAAGATATATAAAAAAAATACTTAGTAATTGAGAACCTTGGATGATCTGAAAAGTACTTGCATTCATAATAACATAAGCGCTCTAACGGCGCTGAACAACAAAGCTTCCTAGATCAGGAATTCAAAACAATAATTTAAGCGTAAACTTTCTTAATAAACTTAGAACTAATAAGACTTTTCATGACACAACTTGCTTGCTCTTCCTTATCAAACTGCACCCATATTCTTTGCTATCTCTGCTATTGATATTGCAGCTTGCATCTTGGCCTCCTCATCAAACTCCAACAGGTCAAAGAATGCTCTGAAATTAGTGGACATCACGAGCCCCTTCGCTACCACCGCATAATCGTCTTCTTCGATAGTCTCCACCTCGCCTATTTCTTTCAATTCTTCAATCATTAGAGGACCTGCTCCTAACACAGCATGTGCTGGGAGAGGCTGGGTCTGGACAGTGGCTTCAAACTCTCCGTTCTTGTAATGTGTCTGAAAAATTTGTCGTAATTGATAACAATCTTCTGTGGGATGAGTAGTACTCTGGTGGTACACGCAAAAGCACCCGCTCTTCCTTTCTGCCTCAGTAACATGGCGCCTCACCTGCGGCAACTATACGTGACCATCTTTTACCCAAACTTCTAGCAAAGCATACACATCCTCCATTGAGCAGGGGTAAGGTGGCGGTGGCCTTCCTCTCCATGTAGGCGGTCTGGTTTCCTTCTTATCATAGGTGGTTGGCGGAGGTACCTGGTTGTATTGCCCTGCTCCCTGGCGGCTAGAAGGCTTGGGTTGGTGATCCTCTACAGCTGCTACGGTCATGAGGGGAACCCCTTCACTCTTACTCGTCACTTTATTTACTTTACGGATTGATGAAACTGTCTTCTTGGCTCTCTCAATGAGCTCCGAGAAGGTCGTGATATTCGCCTGTTCAAGGAACAATCTTACGCTGCTGCTCATATTGGAAACGCACCCATACACCAAGTCCGCTTCTGCCATTGGCTCCTTGCATTCTACCGCTAGGTCTCTGTACCTCTTGACAAATGTCACTGCATCCTCATTGGCACGCTGCTTGACCCTGCCGAGGTCCATGATGTGTACGATTGGATGAGACTCCAAGAATTTGCCGCAGAAGGCCGTCACCATCTCCTCCCAGGAAGGAATCGATTCAGGAGCCAGTTTGCTGTACCATGTATACGCTTTCCCTGTGAGGGACTTTGAAAATTCCCTGAGTCGCAGCTCCTTGTCCTGCCCGAAGATACCGAGGTCATCGGTGAAGCACATAACATGCTCCCTTGCGTGTCCAGTTTTTCCATCGAATTTACGAAACTTGGGTGGCGTGTATCCAGTGGTGTAAGGTTTCATAGCTACCCACTGGGGGTATGGTGGCCGGAAATCGATGTCTGCAACAATCGTCTGCTTCTTTGAGTCCAACAACTTCTTTAAATCTTCTCGGGTCACGTACTCATTATCCGCTTGAGGGGTAACTCTGGGTGTTTTAGCTCTCGCTTCCTGGACATCATCAGCATCCTCCGTCCTTGTAATCGAACTTCTGCGGCGGGTAGGGGGATTTGGAAATAATTCCTCCGTAATTCTCTCCTGCTCCTGGGTTCCATGTGTCTCCTCTGCTTCTGGGTTTTGTGAAGGCTGAGAAGAACGCTCTCTCATCAGTGTGAGCATGAACTCATGCATAGTCCTCTGGTTGTTAAGTATGGTCTCCAACAATGTTGATGAAACCACAACATTCTCGCTGGCAGCTTCATCACCGGCACTGCCCTGGCCTTGCTCCCTATGAAGAACGCGTCCGTGCTCACCAACTGCATCACTAGCCTGTCCTGGTTCCCTGCGAGGGACACGTTCGTGCTCACCCGCCACTTCTTCTCCTTCCATCCGCATGATACGATCATCGCGCATGCCTTCATTGTTCCTCCTTACAGCCTTTCCTTTTGCAGCAGCAGCCACAGCAGCAGCATCGTTCTGAGAATCCATTGAATTGCTCTCCCTCCCCAGTGAAGTCGCCAAAATGTTCCGGGAACAGGGGGGTTCGTACTCGGAGGTCCAGAGCAACAATAGATAAATCACAGAAAACAACAGATAAACAGCAATAAACTATTACCAAAGTAAATGACAACAATTAAACAAGATATTAGAATAATTTTTGGGAAGTTCTCGTTAGGGAAGAAGTAAAGCGCTAAGAATAAGCACTGGTAAGACAAGAGAACTTAGTGCAAAGGTAAATGAAAGTATGTTCGTAAGAGCTCAAATGGGAAATCTCTCAGACTCAGAAATGTTCAACCCCTTCTTTGGAGGGTGAGGGGGCTATTTATAGGGGTGATTAACAATGACGGTTATTGCCGAAGGATGATGCTGAACGTGAAGCATCAATAGGAACATGGGGAACATGGTTCCGTGAAATACGGAAAGTGGGCAAATGGAGAAAGTGGGACGCAAGATGCGGGGAAGTGGGAAAATGGGAGTGAGGTAACCGTCAGTTCATGGACCTGATGGGAGAGGGTGACGTGGGGTGTCTCGGCAAGCAAGGCGGGAAGGTCTGAACTCAAAAGAACATCACATCATTTACTAAAGACTAAGTCCTTACCTTGCTTACTCAAAGCGATCGTGGTCAAGCACGAAGAAGCCTTTACTTCAATCCTACCAAGCCACATCCTAGAATTATTCCCGGAGAAGGAGAGAGGAGAGTCCCCCCTACCTTCACAACATTCCCCACCTTGTCCAAGTAAAGATGCTGCGGGCGGCACGTGGCCTATGTAAACTTACAGAAAGTACCTTGGAGGCAGAGCCTTGGAGGCAAAGCCTTGTCGGCAGAGCCTTGGAGGCAAAGCCTTGGAGGCGAAGCCTTGGAGGCAAGGCCTTGGCGGCAAAGCCTTGGAGGCAAAGCCTTGGAGGCAAAGCCTTGGCGGCAAAGCCTTGCTATGGGAGGTACTTGATTAATCCATTTCCTTAATAATTAATTAATTATGAAAATAGGAGCCATGTAAGAACATTAGGCCCCCTGCACATGTATATGGAGAAGCTCTAAGCCCATGTGCATGTGCATAGAGGCAGGATGTATGTACTTATGTTTACTGTCCTATGGACGGATTCAACTTAAACTCATCCTCTTTGACCTTCTCTTTAAGGCAGGATGTATGTAGTTGATATGTCTTAGTGGAGGCTATCCCCATCGCACTCTCCTTTATGTGGGGAGAGTGAGGCAACATAGTTTACTGTCCAAGGGACGGATTCACTGGGCACCCTGAAGCTCTTTGCTCAGCAGGGAGGTTAGTTTACACCCTGAAGCTCTTTGCTCAGCAGGGATATTAGTTTACACCCCGAAGCTCTTTGCTCAGCAGGGATGTCTCTTTGTTTACTGTCTGAGAGACGGATTGACTTGATATCCTGAAGCTCTTTGCTCAGCAGGAATATCTCTTTGTTTACTGTCCGAAGGACGGATTGACTTGATATCCTGAAGCTCTTTGCTCAGCAGGAATATCTCTTTGTTTACTGTCCGACGGACGGGTTAAATAATTATAGGAGGCTTAGCTCATAGGCCCCCAGGTAAATGCTAAGTACCATTTTTAATGTAAATGGCATTAATATCAAGACTTGTATTTATATTATTATTTTTTTTTTAGGCTAAATATAAAACATATATAAAAGTATGTAAAGAAGACTTATCTTAACTCACACAAGCTAGATACATGTATATATAAGACTTATCTTAACTCACACNAAATGAGTAAATAGGAATGAATCTTATTGCATCTTTAATAACTAACTAATAAAAGATCTTGCAATTTTTTAGGGATTGCTAGTAAATATCTTCATATATTTTTCAAACGTACCTCTTTAAATTTCCTTTACCTCATTATCATCTAATATGAAAGTTGGGAATTACTTGCGCCTCATATGCTTTGGAGGAAGGTTTGGCTTGTACTCGTTTTACCGTGACGTGCCTTCGCCATTAATATTAACTCCTCCTAGTCAACAAGACGGCACTACTCCGCCACCACCAGGATCTCCCCAAGGTATGCCATTCAACAAGTCAACCAGCACCCAATCGCAACAGCCATAATTATCGCGATAGTGGCGTCAATTGTGCTTGGTTTGCTGCTTTTCTTCCTTACCTGCTGTCTGTTTCTTCATCTGTAGTTGAAGTCTCTAGTGTAGAGTTCCTGCAACTTGATCTGGAAACAATCAAACTATCCACAAACAACTTCAGTGATGACAATAAATTAGGTGAAGGAGGATTTGGTGAAGTTTTCAAGGTATTTCCCCTATAAGAATTTGGGACTTTTGGGTTTTGCCTCAAAGCTTCTCAAAGTTTATATGTATGATATGTTTCAGGGTTCACTTCTTAATGGACAAGATATTGCAGTTAAGAGGCTATCGACAAACTCCACGCAAGGTGTGGAAGAATTTAAGAATGAGGTAGTTTCAATGGCCAAACTTCAACACAGAAATCTTGTTAGATTATCGGGATTTTGTTTGGAGGGGGAAGAGAAAATCCTGGTCTACGAGTTTATTCCAAACAAAAGCTTGGACAATTTTCTTTTTGGTATGCCCTTTTACATATACAGGTGTTTTCGATATTACATTCTTCTCTTGTACTCTTCAAGTTTAAAAACCCACCTTATATCTTGTCAGCTAGATGTATATCAAATAAAATAAAAGTAACAAAGCTAAGATAGTCATAACCAACTAGCATACAAACATACAATATCTTATTATGTGCATATAGTATCATCTATCTTGGATTAAACTTGAATGAGGAATCAAAAAATTTTTTTTTAACGTACGTTTTTTTTTTGAATCTAACTACTTCAGTTAAAATTACAGTTTGACCCCCAGAATATTTTCATCTGTCATAGTGACCTACCAAAATATTTACCAATACATATAAATATATCCCCTGTATGAACAATGAAGGGACATATTAAAATATCGATTAGTGTAAGGGCGAATAAGGATTACTGCCGCCAATACAATAGCGTCTCAAAATATAAATTTGTTGATTGATTTATGATAATCCTAGTTTATAGTAGAATTTGGATACAAGAATTGTTGATGCTTTTTTTTTATTCAAAACGTAAGTTTTTTTTTTAACAGATAATAATAATAATAATAATGAAGCTAAGCTAAGCTAGATGTGATATGCATGTGTATGTTATTATATTTTTTTTTTGTTTCGGTGTGTAACTGAAGAAGTAAAGATATATGTAACTAAATGTATATGTGGATGGGGAACTAGATTATATGTGGTGTCGGTTAGTTATGATTTTTTTTTTGAACCCTCCTATTTGAACAAATAAATTAATTCATAAAATCTTAAATTCCAAATAATAAATGACGCCCTATTTTTTTTTTTATTGACATATATCTTATACTCTTTAAGGCTCTTGTTGCTTAATCTAGGTGATGCAGGTATATCAAAGAGATTTTGTTAGATGTATATATGTATGTATGTCTATCTCCTAGTCATGTATGTGTATAGAAGGCACATGATGCATGATCTCATATATAAGAATATATTCTAAATGAGTAAATAGTACTTATCTTTTGAAGGTCTTGAAACTTGAATTTTGCGTTGTGATCCTTGGACTCCGAGAGCTCTTGAACTATTCCGTAAGGCGTTCTTCCTTCTTCCCTTTTTTTTTGTCTCTTAAGGTGCAATTCTTTTCCTGTTCTGCTCCTTGCCCCTTTTCTTTTTTTATAGCTGATATCCTTTGTTCCTTTAAATTGCAGTTGCTTTTGACAATCTACCATGATGGCCAGGACTAAGCAGACTAAGCGTGCCACGAATGTCGAGGTGAATCCCTTCGAAGCAACGGGGAGATTTCCGCCGGGTGCTGGAACAAGCCGAGGCGATGCCGATGACATCAGTGTAGAGAGCACGGAGTACGCACCGAGGTCTAGCAAGGAACATACGTCAAGGTCTAACTAGCTTGGAGATTCGGAGACAGGGAGGGTTGAGCGCAACACAGGGCCTAGGATGCCTCAAGCTTCAGAGACCAGGAGTGCTGAGGGCATTTCCCACAATAGCGTGGACCACGTTCCGAAGCAGTGGAGTCTTCGCGACGCCGAAGCTGATAGTGATGCTGAAAGCACGGATGCTGACACGAGGGAGGATGGCAATGCTGCTTATACTAATGATTCTGACAGCTCCAACACACCCTTCTCTGACACGCCAATCACTCAGGGATCCTCCAACTATTGCCGGGGAAAGTGACAAGTAGATAATGACAACAATCTTAGGCTCCGCAATTGCTAAAGGCGATGTCCTTCCCAGCGAGGTTAGAATTGCCACCACAAAGCTTAGGAAGCGCCGAGGTTCAGAGAC
>QANZ01016377.1:0-16456 GCA_003254925.1 Chamaecrista fasciculata
TATATATCCGATTTTTGAATTAGGATATCCTATCCTATATCCATTATTTTAGGGTATTTCGGATATTTAGGGGACCCGTCGGATATCGGATAGGATATGATAAGGATATTGAAAAAAATGAACGGATATGAATACAGATAGTGAAAAAATGAGCGGATATCCACTCGTTGCTATCCCTAGATATGAAGTTTAAAAATGTATTTTTGTCTTCTAAAAAGTACATACAAATAGATAGAAAAAAGCAATGAGTAAAATTATTAAAGTTAAAGTGCATTTTTGGTCTCTCATCTTTTTTTCAGTTTCAATTTGGTTCTGTATCTTTTTTTGTTGCATTTTTTGTCATATATTTTTTGGTCAGATTGCAAAATTGGTCACTTATCTTTGCAAAAGGTTCCACATTGTAGCTTCGATTTCGTTGCATTTGGACTTGAAATAAGAGAAATATAGTCAACTTCATGAAATGAGTGACCTACTTTCGAGTCCAATTTCATGACCCGATTTTTCCTCGTTTGTCGATGACTTCAAACTAAAAAGAGAAAGAACACATTATAATTGGTAACTCCGATTGTATTATATTTGAATTTGAAACAACAAAGATATGATCATATTCATTAGTTAAAGACTAATTCCAAAACTTATTAAGGACCAAAATGATCCTATTGAGAAATATTAAGGAGAAAAACATAACAGAAAAAAATATTGGTGACTCAAGTGAAATTTAAGATAAATATTAGGGACCAAAATAAATTTTTTATAAAATAATAAATTTTTTAAACAACATTTTTTTTTGTCGTTCTCTTCGTCTCTCTGCAATATTTCTAACAGGTACACCCATGACAAAAGTTGGGAGATATTTGAACTTTAAAATCCAACATAATCACATCTATATGATTCATGTATAATGTGGATAAATAAATTTTGAGTGTGAAATATATAATTACATTATACAAAAATCAATAAATTTATATGTATTAAATGAATTAGTTCAAAGTCACTTTCATAAGCAATGTTATATGTTAAATTATATTTCCTTCAAAGTTTTAACTATGATAAACATAATATAGACGTACAAAAACATTAATCTCCACTGATTATTGAAGACAAAAAAGAAATTTTTGCTTGTGAACATTTAATGGTTGAATTATCTTGTACCAACAAAAAAAAGGTTCAACTATCGTTCCACTTAAATAATGGGTTGTGTTTGACTGTTTGGAATCCATATATGTGACTTGCATAATTGCAATAGGAGCAAGACAAAGAATGTCAGAATTAGCAGAGAATTATGTGGGAAACGCAGTTTATTATACTCCTTTAACCATGAAAGCAGGGGAATTAGCAGAGGAAGGTGGGTTAGTGAAAGCTGCTTCAGAAATGAACAAGATGATAGCTTTATACACACAAGAGAAGCTTAAGAGGTGTTATGAGGATTGGATGAAAAATCCAGTTTTCCTTAAAATAGATAAGAATACACTTATAACTAGTAGTTCTCCGAGGTTTGATATTTATAGCAACGACTTTGGGTGGGGAAAGCCGGTGGCGGTTCGAAGTGGCGCCGCTAATAAATTTGATGGCAAAGCTACTGTATTTAGAGGAGTAGAGGAAGAAGGAAGCATGGATATTGAAGTTTGTGTTGCCCATCATAAATATTCTATGCATGTATGGTTTCTTTGTTTTCTTTTTTCTTTTTCATTTCTAAAGAGTGCTTTATTAAGTTCATGTGGCAAGAATTGAGTCCTAATCTTTGATTCTTGTGAGTTGTCAATTGTCTGAAAATGTGTTGAATTGAGTCCTAACCTCATGGAAAAATTACTGTATACAGAGGAGTAAAGGAAGAATGAAGTATGGATGTTGAAGTTTGTGTTGCTTTTGAGATATTAGAACCCATGGCTTGTGACCATGAATTTATGGATTTTGTTACCATATTCTAGGTAGTGGAGGCTTGTTCTATTATTCTAATGCAGGATTTCTTGTTTCGTTTTTTTTCCTTTTCAAATAAGGGTAAGTCTAAGATGCAAAGTTTGTTTCTTGACATGTGATGCAATTGCTGATGTGGCATAATTATAGCCATTGATATAATTTAATGCTGAAAAATAATAAAAAATAATAACTTTTGCAACCAATAAAAACTGTGTATGGAGTCATATCATAACTAACTCTTCCACGTGTCATTATATTATTGGCTCGTAACCCATTGCATCCCATGTCAAGAATCAAACTTTGCATTATAGACTTACCCAATAATAATGTAATCATTGTAATGAATTAGGTATCTCTCACTTCTTAGTAGTTTTTCAATTTGTTTGTTATAATTTTCTTTTTAATTTAATCCTTCACAAATCTGTTTGTTATTAATATTACTTTTTTTTTATTTAATATTGTATCAAATTAATGATATATTATTATTAATTGAAGACTTACTACCGTTAATTAATAACATAAATACATCATATTTTAACTAATATATTTAACAAAATAAATTTATCAATATTAAAAAAATATAAAAAAAATTACTTAAAATAATTATCTTTAATGACAAAAAACATATTTACATATCAAAGATAAAAAGAATATTTTGAGCCTATCATATAATTTGAATGTAGAAGGAGAACATAGTACAAGAGATTAGACCACTGGACTGGAGCTCCAAAATGGCACTCCCAATTTTTGTTTTTTTCAAGAGTTATGATTTGACATTATTTCGTATGTTAGTGACATTATTTCACATGTGTTTAAGTGTATTTTTCTCTTTTTTCTTTGCGTCTGTTTTTCCTATCTGTAAAGTTTGTTCAATCATTGTACTAAAAAAAAGAGTTAGTTCAATATGTTTTTAAGAAAATAAAAATACTTTATTTTCCTTAAAATTTTATGTTAATTTTTACTTTTATTTTTAATATTTGTTTGTTATTAATTTTATTTTTAAAATTTATATTTTTTTTTTTATCTTTTGACTAGTTCTTTTTAATAAATTAATAATAGACTTCATTGTGTTTTTCAACTTTAGTTAAGATTTAAGTTTATTTTTTGATCAATTTCATATTATATGTGGTCACATAAAATTTATCGTTAATATTTGATTAAAGTTATAAAAAAAAAATAAAATCGATCAACAAAAAAACTTTGTAAATAAAATTGATAATAAACAATTATTGGAGACAAAATTAAAATTTTTTAGAAATTTATAGATGGGGTTTTGTCTTATAAAAAATACATAGAAATAGATAGAAAAAAGCAACGAGTAAAATTATTAAAGTTAAAGTGTACTTTTGATCCCATATTTTTTCTCAGTCTCAATTTGGTCTTGTATATTTATTTGTTGCACTTTTGGCTACATATCTTTTGGTCAGGTTATAGAATTGGTCTAATATCTTTACAAAAAGTTTCACATTGTGACTTTGAATTCGTTGTATTTGGACTTAAAACAAGATAAATATAGCCAACTTCATGAAACGAGTGACCCACTTTCGAGTCCAATTTCATGACCCGGTTTGACTTCGCTTGTCGATGACTTCAAACAAAAAAGAGAAAGAACACGTGAAGGATAACTGGTAACTCCAATTTTGTTATATTTGAACTTGAAACAAGAAAAATATGATCATACTCACTAATTATAAGGACCAATTAGGAAACTTATTAAGGACCAAAACAAAACAGAAAAAATATTAGGGGCTAAAATGAAATTCAAGATAAATATTAGGGATCAAAATAAAATTTTTACCTATCCCTTAAAAATAAGTTCATATGAAATTTGCCTGTCATACAGAGTTAGAACAATAAATAAAATTCAACAACAAACAAAGTAAGGAAGTTAACAACAAACTAGGAGGACGTAACTCAAATTTGGAAATTGCGAGCTTCAAACATAGTGTTTAACATTTTCTGGTTGAAAGGACAATAGCGAATAGCGATAAGTCAAATTGCATCAGTAGTAACCTTTCAATATTTCCAATTTGGTCCAAGGACTCATCCATGGCTTCTTGTTGTTCATCTCTTCCACTCAAAAACCGAGTAGCCATAGTAATCGGAGCTTCTCGCGGAATAGGTCGAGCCATAGCCATCCATCTTCACTCGCTTGGAGCCAAGGTTGCCATCAACTACGTGTCAAGCTGGAGCCAAGCCGATCGGCTCGCGTCTGAGCTCAACGGCTCAGATGTATCGGAGCCTCCTCGAGCCATAGCGATACAGGCTGACGTGTCGGATCCGGGTCAGGTTAAGATGCTGTTTGATAAAACGCAGCAGGCATTCGGGTGCCCGATCCATATTCTTGTGAATTCTGCAGGAGTGCTTGATTCCAAGTATCCAACCATTGCTAATACTACACTGGAAGATTGGGATAAGACATTCAATATCAACACTAGAGGTAAGCTGAATGATGACATAGGATATATTTTAGGTGCAATGGGTGATTCTATTTCTAAACATATGTGTTAATGTTTATTTTGATGTTTTGTATTTTAGAATATTTAAATTCTTAAATGTTTACAAAATGTTGGCAAAGTTTTTTTTCTTTTTTTTTTATTCTTAAAGTACGAGATCAGTTCAAATTTTACTCCTAAATTTTTTGAGTCAATTGTACCCTCAAATATGAGCTCAGTTTTAGTTGCATCTTCAATTTTTTTTTTTTTTTTGATAAATTGCACTTTCAAATTGGGTTGGGAGTACAATTAAAACAACAAATAAAAGATTGAAGGTACAATTAGCAGTGTACACCAAAAACCTGACGAACCCGGCCCGGCCCGAGGGTGTTCGGGCCCGCCCAGGTCCGGGTCTAGTGTCTCTAGACCCGTTCCGGCCCGAGGTACCTCCATTTTTTAAAAATAAAATAAATAAGTTTTTTACTATACATATTTATATTTTATACTATTAAATATTTTTTTAATTGTAAGAAATACATATCTATTATTATTTTTATCAATTGTATATTAAAAATATACATAATATATGTATTTAATCTTAATTAAATCAACATTTTTTTAACAATTAAGTCAAATTAAATGTCTTTATTAATAAAAAAAATCATTAAATTGATTCAAAATTTATTGTTTTACCAATATATACAAGTTAAAATATATATAGAATGAATAAATATTTTTTTTTAAAATATTGGCCTGGTCGGACCTGGTCAGACTTGGTGACCCGGCCCGGCTCGGGTCTGTACCAGGCCGGCTAGAAACCTGGCCCGTGTACATCCCTATGTACAATTGACAAAACAAAGAAAAAATTAGGTGTAAAATTGACTTGAAAAAACTTTTGGGGTACAATTGAAACTGACTCGATACTTTAGGAGTACAATTGAACCAAAAAAATTTTGGGGATACAATTGAAACTAATCTCATACTTTAGGAGTATCAATCAGTGTTGTCAGAACCGGACCGGACCGGACGGTCCGACCGGTTCAACCGCCAACCGAATACAAGAGCGAGTGGGTTCAACGAAAATAACCAAACTAGTATTTGGACCGGATTGAACCGGCGAACCGGGTCCAACCTCCCAAAAAACCGGTGGTTCACCCAAAATTTTTTTTAAAAAAAATTGATTAAAAATTATAAGAAGGCAAAGTGGAGGCCCTCATTCATCTTTTATCCCTCTTTTTCATTTGTTCTTTTAATATTTAGAATAAAATTAATTATTTGTATCATTATAGAGGATTTATATTTAATATATTAAAAATAATTATTTATTGCATCATTCGGTCCGACCGATGGTTCGACCGATTCGACCAATCAGACCGTGAACCGAACACTAGTCCGAGTCTTTGTCCGGTTTGGTTTTGACAAAATTGGTATCAATAGTACTTTTGCTCAAAATGTTTCATTTTGGTCTCAAAGTATTGAATTTGATCATATTTTTCTTGTATCTTATTTCAAGTTCAAATGACTTGTTAAAAATAACTCGTAATTTGAAATTGTTACATTCGAACATGAAACAAGAGATATGATCAATTTCGTTTGTTTGACCGTGAGACGAGTGATTTACTGTCAGGACCGATTTGATCTTATTTGTTAATGACCCCAATTAAATAGAGAAAGTACGCTTTAAGAACAATATGCAATTTTGAACTCGCAACATTTAAACTTAAAACGAGATAAATATGACCAAATTCAATAGTTTGAGATCAAAATGAAATATTTTTTGCCAACATTTAAGATCAATTTGAATTTTTCAAAAATAAATAACCAAAATGAACATTAAGACATACATTTGGGATAAAAAAACCCTTTGACCTATATTTTACTATCTTTATAATAAATTAACAATTTAATTGTAAGATGAGTAGTGGATGACAAAAACTTTTAATTTTGTTTGTAATTAAGAGAAAATGTGTCTCCTAACATATAGGTGCATTTGTGTGCACAAGAGAGGGTGCAAATCGGATAGTTAAAGGTGGTGGAGGAAGGATCATACTGATCACAAGCTCATTAATTGGTAACAACTTGCCTGGATATGGAGCATATATAGCATCAAAAGCAGCAGTGGAGACCATGACTAGAATTGTGGCTAAGGAGTTAAAGGGAAGTGGGATCACTGTGAATTGTGTAGCACCAGGACCTATAGCCACTGAAACATTCTTTGAAATTGCAGGGAAGATAGAGGAAATAAGGAAGATAATGGTGGATGTATGCCCTTTAGAAAGGCTTGGAGAACCCAATGATGTGGCTCAAGTAGTGGGGTTCTTGGCTAGTGATGTTGGAGAGTGGATCAATGGTCAAATTGTTAGAGCCAATGGTGGCTTGGTTATTTAATATATTGTGTATTTTCTTTAAGTACTATTAATGAGAGGGTCAAATAGTCATTTTGACCCTTATGATATCAGTTTCATTTTGGCTAGAAAAATTCAGAGTAAACTAACAATTTGGTCCTTGGAAGATCATTGAGCTGACAACTCGGTTCTTGAAAGATTAAAATACATATTTAGTCTCTGAAAGATCAAAACGATATACTTTTTAGTTCTTGAAAGATTAATGGTATACTATTTAGTCCATAAAAAAGGACTAATTAGTATATTGTTTTGATCTTTTAGGGACTGAACTGTACCTTTAAATCTTTCAAGGACTAAGTTATCAGCTCGATGATCTTTTAGGAACCAAATTGTTAGTTTACTCAAAAATTTATTTTTTATTTTATTTTGATCTTCAAACTTTCACATTTGTTTCTCAGTTAATTCAATACGTGATTTCATCTAATTTTTATTATTATTTTTAATATGGACATTTGAGATAGAGTGATAGACCATTTCTTTTACATAATAAGTGAGTTAACGAAGAGAAGGAAAAATTTCACTCTTCGAAAAAAAATCAACCATAAGTTTATTTCTAATTTGTGACTAAAAACAAAGATTTTTCATTTTCTCTTAATCAACTCACTTAATATGATAATATGAGAGATAATTTATCTAATTCAATTATACCAATTAAAAGGAATGACAAAAACAAGGAGAACTTATATTTTGGGGACTAAAATGAAGCAAATGTGAAATATATTTTTTGTATACAAGCTATAACTGAGTTTCAACTATTTTTTAATTGGTCAAATATTTACATTAGTGTGTATGAATTATATATTTTAAAATAATATTAAATATTTTATTTGTTACATATTAGTCTTGTATTAATATTACATATGTCAATAAATTTTTCACTTTTGAGTTTAATCTTCTTGCAAATCTGAAAGCAAAAATTCCAAAATCATAAATTGCTTTGGACATGTCTTATGTTTATTATTCAGACTAAGGGTCATTTCGTTTACGCTTATAATAAAATCTGCTCTGATTATAATTAGAGTATGATTATTATCAAAGTTGATTATTTGTGTATTGGTGTTTGGATGAAAGTTGATTATTTGGTGTGAAATTATTGAAATGGGTATGTAATGATTGTGGTCGGTAGATAGAAGAGTAAGGAAATTGATAAATTGTATAGGGGTAGAGATGGAAGAAAAAGTTAGAAAAAGTAAGATGTGATTTGATTATAATCAATGTGTATTTGGATGTGATTGTTGCTTATAGAAAAATCAAATTATGTCATTGTTTGCCTTGGAAAGCGTGAAAATATGATTATAATCATGTGCAACTTTGAAGGTGATTATTTTGTTTGGTCCACCGAACTAATTTTGCCTATGAAATGGTCGATCAATAAAGACTAAAGTGTAGCATTTTTTCGAATCAGGCCCCAACATTCGGTGGATTATAAAAAAAATGGTCCACCGTTTGACACAAGATGAGAGAGAATGTAAAAAAGCACTCCGGACCCGAAAAAAATTTCAATGTGGCTCATTTCAGGTATTCGGTCGACCATTTTTTGCATCGGTGGACCGAACGTCGGGCCTGATAGCATTCTCAGGTTGAAATTCGGTCGACCATTTTTTGCATCGGTGGACCGAACGTCGGGCCTGATATCATTCTCAAGTTGATATTTGGTCCACCGTTGACAGAATCGGTCGACCATTTCAGGTAAATTACTATTTTAGCCTTGTGATGTGTGATTGAATGTATTATAGTATAGGTAATTATAGGTATATATATAGGAGTATAAGTGTAATTGGTTGTGTTTGATTATAAAAAAATCAAGATTATAATTTGATCAGAAAAAAACGCAAACGAACATGCTTATTACGATCTTTCAAACCTTTCAATTTGGTCCAATCTGCGAAACAGAACATCAGTCTTCAATTTCAGGGAAAAGCAGCCAACGGTTACGGAACTACGACTGATTAATTTCAGGCCCAAAAAAAAAAAACTACTAATGATTGATTCATACATACCAAATTAATAATAGACCAAAGTACAAATTTGGTCTCATATCTATTGTCTAGTTCCCAATTTGGTCCTATATATTTTTTTATTGCATTTTTGGTCCCATATCTTTAGGTCAGGTCCTAATTTGGTCCCATATCTTTTTTTGTTGTAGATTTGGTCCCTTATCTTTGAGTCCATTGCAGAATTGGTCCTATATATTTGGATCAATTGCAAAATCGGTCTTATATCTTTTTAAAAGGATTAATTAACCATTGTTCCTTTTGAAAATATATGAGACCAATTCTGCAACGTCCTCACCAAAAGATATGGGACCAAATTGGAACCTTTTCTAACGATATGAGATAAAAAATGCAACAACAAAAAATACAGGACTAAATTGGGAACCTAGTAAAATATATGGGACTAAATTTGCACTTTGACCTTAATAATAATACCTGTCTAGAAAAGTCTTAATGTATGCGGTGACGCATTTCCTTATCTTCACACAATTGACCATGATCTTCTTTGATCTTTCAATCCAATCCCTTAAACCCTGTATAAACTCCCAAATCGCAAATGCAAACACAAGTACGTGGCGGATCCGGGTCAGGTTAAGATACTGTTTGAAAAAACGGAGCGGGCATTCGTGTCGCCCGTCCATGTTCTTGTGAATTGTGCGGGAGTGATTGACCCAGAGTATCCTACCATTGCAAATACTACGGTGGAACAATGGGATAAGATATTCAATTATGCTCCCAAACGTGAAGGGTGACACGATATATTCAATTGTGATTTATTTGTTTTTTTTAAGAGTCAGCTAATGGTTTAATTAGATTATGAAATATGAAAGCATTAATTTCGTCATATTAATGGACAATGGTAAATTTTGTCTTCAATTTTTTTTTTTGTTAATTTTGTATCAAATGCTCTATTTTACACAATTTTCTTTTAACTAACTTCTTTCATTAAATTAATGATAAATTGAATTATGTTTTTCGATTTTAGTTAGGATTTGAGTTTCTTTTTTCATTAATTTTACATTAAATATCATTAGTCACATATATTCTGTTGTTAATATTATTTGACTAAAGTAAGAGGAAATGATAAAACTGACAAAAATATGAAACATTAGGGACGAAATTGACTGTAAAAGAAGATTGAGAATTAAATTGACTGTTGATGCAAAGTTTAGGGACAAAATTAATACTTTTGCCAAATATATTTTTATAGTAAAGTAGCAATTTAGTTTTTGTAAGATTATTGAATTGACAATTCGGTTCTTAAAAGATTGAGCGACACAATTTAGTCTTTAAAAGAATTAAATGATATATACTCGTGAGTTCCGGAAAGAATTAAATGGTATATATTTTAATACACGACAAGGAGTCAAAAGTATATTATTCGTCTTTGAGAGATTAAATTGTGTATCTCAATCTTTTAGAGACTAAATTGCCACCTCAATAATCTTTCCAAAATTGAATTGTGCTCATTTTTTATTTAGTCTTCATATAATATATATAAAATTTATTTTTTAAAAAAGGATAGTTATAAATTCATTATTTTGTTAGATATACTATTTTAGACTAGAAACAACCTTTAAATGTTGCTTAAAACATTCTATTTATTATATATTAAATTTAAATTAATATTTTTAACGTTTTAGCAAGTTTTATTTTTTAAAAAATAATTATTTTAGGAAGTTACAAAAAGAATCAGATGTTAATGATGGAAAGAGAATGAAGTAATCATAATTTTTTTTTGAAAAATAGAAGTTATAACTTGTGATTAGTGGCAAGTGGGAAGAAGTTATAAAATAATGAGTAGGCCAAAGACTCTTTGGTGGCCTTAATGTTTGGGGTCAGTTTCAGTTATGCTCCTAACGTTTGTTTTGTGTCAGTTATGCCCTCAATGTGAAACGTTGGTGTCAATTATATCCTAATTTCAATATTTTTTTGGGCCAAAGTCCTATTTTGGTCTCTCAAGTTTGCTCAAAGTTCCGTTTTGGTTCCTCAAGTTTTCGGCGAGATACACGGCGGCCCCGAAGACTACGAAAGCTCCTAATTCAAGGTTTTTTTTACCGCCTGAGTTCAATGGCGACCTGCATTTTGCAAACAAATGATCGGAAATATGATTTTCGGAGATTGTGTAATTTTTCGACAACTACGTAATTTTTCGACGGCTTGCCAGTCATTTTTCGCAAAATGGATGTCGTCATTGAACTCATGAGGTCAAAAAACCTTGGATTAGGAGTTTTCGTAGTTGTCGAAGTCGCCGTATATCTCGCCGAAAAGTTTGCCGGAGACTTGAGGAACCAAAACAAAATTTTCAGCAAACTTGAGGGACCAAAATAAAACTTTTGCCCAAAAAATTTGAAATTAGGGTATAATTTACTCATATTATCATATAATTTTCAAAATTATTTGCTATGATTAAAGTAACTAAAAATATATGGCATGTTTATTGTGATGATGATAAATTAAACATGTAGGTGCATTTGTGTGCACAAGAGAGGGAGCAAATAGAATAGTTCAAGGTGGTGGAGGAAGGATCATACTAATCACAAGCTCATTAGTTGGGAATAACTTGCCTGGTTATGGAGCATATACAGCATCAAAAGCAGCAATAGAGACAATGCCAAAGATAGTGGCTAAAGAGTTAAAGGGAAGTGGGATCACTGTGAATTGTGTGGCACCTGGACCTGTGGCTACTGAAATGTTCTTTTCAGGGAAGACTGAAGAAACAGTGGAGAAAATAATTGAGGCATGTCCTATGGGAAGGATTGGGGAGCCCAAGGATGTGACTCAAGTTGTGGGGTTTTTGGCTAGTGATGGTGGAGAATGGATCAATGGTCAAGTTGTTAGAGTTAATGGTGCATTTGTTATTTAGGAAGTTAATATATTATAATTTTTTTAGGGTAAACTACACTTTGGTACCCTGTGGTTTGGTCATATTTCACTTTGGTATCCTGTGGTTTAAAAAGTGATACTTTGATATCCTGTGTTATTCTCCGTTAACACTTTGGTACCCTTTTGAAGCTATTTTGTAATTTTAACCATAACAAATTTTACAAAAATTACATATTGGCCCCTAATATTTTCAGAAAATTACAAGCAGGTCACTAGATACATATTATCTAGTGACTAAAATAAAAACTATATAAAAATTTTTAGCATGTTTTGCAATTCTATCTTCTATCCTATATTTTCAAAAATTATGTTTTGACCCCCAAAAATTTTTAGTTTTTATTTTAGTCCCTAGATAATATGTATCCAAGGACTTGTTTGTAATTTTCTGAAAATATTGGGGGGTCAATATGTAACTTTTGTAAAATTTGTTATGGTTAAAATTAGAAAATAGCTCTAAAAAGTACTAAAGTGTTAACGGAGAATACCACAGGGTACTAATGTGAAATATGACTAAACCACATTTTTTAAGAAAAAGAAAAGATGTATAGATATATTTTTTAAGTATTTTGATAGAGGAATTTGTATTTGATAAAGTAAAATCATCATATGTGAAATTTATTAATATATTAATGTATTTCTTTATTTTTTTTCGATTAAGTCATGGGTATCCCCGCCCTCCAAACAATGTCGACTCTAGGGATCGAACTTGGGTCCTCTCCCTAGGATGTAACTCGCTTTCTAATTTGAGTATCAAGGTTAAATGGCAAAAACTATTGGGATTTTTTTTTTAAGGGTCCTGATAAATATTATTCAATTAGCAAATACCTTCCTTATATCCTTGCTATCAAGCTCTTCCGATCATAAGTTTTAATTACATTCTCTCTCTTCAATGATTGGCCATGCAAAAAGTGGTGTTCAATATTTTCTCTCTATCATGATTGGTCATGTATAAAATTTTTGCCACATGTCAAATTTTGATAGGAGAATTTGATAGCAAAGATATAAGGAACTTGATATAAGTTTTGCCCTTCAAAATATTTAGAAAATCCTAATCAAATATTTTAAAAATCAATCCTAAATCTAAAAGATATCTCAAATAGATTGTGGGAATAACAAAAAAATATAATTCAAATAATTTTGCTTTTTTTTTTTTTTGCCTGAATTAATCTTCCTAAATAAGTAGATTTAACAACAACTAAAAAGGAAAACAAAATAACAATCGAATTTGTTAACAAAATATAATTAATTACTTTTGAATCATATTCTCAACAAAAAAAAATTATAGTTCCTTGATTACTTATCAGTGATCTATCATTCATCTTAAGTATGGAGAAGTTTTAAAATTCGAGGAGTGAGGTTAAATGGTAAGAATTCATTTTCTCTTAATTAAGTATTAAAGTTAGATCATTACTTCATTAGTCTTGGATATAAGGAAATTTTAAAATTTTGAGTAAGCTTTTGCGGAAGAAGTCACACATTAATGAAACAATCCTTTCTCTTTGAGGACAATAGCACCGTCCATGGCAATATTTTTTCAGAATCAGTAATGGATGCACACGGGAAGAAAGATAAAAGTGGATTAATGGTTCAAAGTTCATCAAATTTTATTATATTTTTTTTAATTTAATTATATTAATTCATATGTAAAATGAAATATGAGTGGATAAATGATTTGAAAACTAACTCACACGTCACTTATTCAGTAACAATTGAGGGAAAAAAAATAAGTTTTCTCTTAAATTAATGATAGTTCATTTTTTTTTTTGCCAAAATGATAGTTCAAATTAACCTCATATTTGTAATATTTGTTCTTTAATATTTTCTTTTAAAACAAATATTCATCATGTTAAGGTTCATCTTTAATACAACTTCAACTTTTGCATCCCTGCAAACCGGAATGGTACTCCAATAGTTAACAGTCTTTCGAGTCTTGCTTGTGCTTGAGGATTTTTTATTATATATTAAAATTGTAATATCCAAACATTAAAATCTTCTACGGTTGAGGGAAAACAGTAATGTTGAACTTGTTATATGAAAATATGCAAGATATATATGTAGCGTTAACTGCACTGTTACTAAAATTAACAGAACTGATCAGCCATAGACAATTTATTGGAGGTGCTCAAAATTAAACATAACATAACAACCAAAATTTGATCATAGCCATTCTTATATATATATATACTCCAAAGTATATGTATGCGCAAATAAGATAAAACATTTTAAAAAGACAAATAAAACTCAATTGAGAAAGAAAATAACATAAATCAAAAAAGAAAAAACAAAAATGCTATCTATGGACATTGGAGTTTTTCGATTGAATGAGAGGTTAAATTGAGACGGAAGAAGCAAGCCATTTTAGCGGTGTGTAATTTGAAACCATTGAAAACCTTGAAGTAACAATTGACTTGTGTATAAGTGGCGAGATTCAATGAGCCCGAAGTAATATCATGAGTGAGATTGTTAGTATCAATAGGCAATATGTGATTACCATCAGACGTCAAGTTGAATGTAATGTAGATTCTGTCAGCCTCTCCGCTCATTACAATGCCAGTGCCATTGCCTAATACGCTGTTACCAATACTAGAGTTTCTATATAGCACAATCACATTGCTATTGTGATAAACAAATTTTAGAGCGTTTCGATTTTGGAAAGAAAGATGAGCATTCATAGTGAATCTGAAAAAAGGTATAGGTGAAATAGAATAATTGAGTTGGCTCACAGAAGCTGATTTCATTTGAAGTATAGGCGTAGTTCCGGGCAACACGAGCAATTGTCTAAGAACCAAAAAAAGGGTAGACATGCTCATCAAAATAGTTGTTGATGTTAAAATCCATTTGATTATTGACACAGTCATTATGGTACTTAATTCTCTTACACACTCAAGCGACTTCCTGCAAGATATATGTGAAATATGAATGAAATGAAGAAGGGTCATGAGATGGAATTGAAGAAGTGAAAGAGTATATATATATATATACCTTAACGAAAGAGAATCCTAACAACTGTGTTTGTGTTGGGAGCACCAATATATAATAAAGCCCTTGTATAAGTAACGTGTGTTTAGAATTAGGGTGACAGAGTTTATTATATATATATATGATATGATTTTTTTTGCTCGGGGATGAATATAATTATGGAAAGAAAATTTCAATTACATGTTTGTAATAAAGTTTTTCTAATCATAAATTTTAATTATATTTGATCATACAAATTTTAATTATATTGTTTTAATTTAATGATTAATTTTGTAAAAGATTATATTTTATATGCTTCCTCTATCATGACCAAAATATAAAAAACAATTTTCCATGTATCTAATTTTTATTAGAGAATTTCATATTCAAAATAGAAAAATTATAGGCAATTTGGAATGATATTGAAAATGGACTTATCAAAAAACTATATTTATTTATTTGATTTAGTCCATTTTAAATATTATGGAGTACGAGTACGATAGTATTTACTTAAATATTAAGTTATAAAATATAAATTTATATGATTTTTCTTAATTATAAAAATGAACATTTTGTTTGTTAATTTAAAAAATAAAGTTTTAATATAACAAAAATAAATTTAGATAAAAACAATGTAGTATTTTATAAAGAACAATATAAAATTTATATTTTATAATATTTTAAAATACTCGTAATTCAGTATGAGTGCAAGTACGGATACGTATTTGGTATGAGTACAACACTATTTTTGAAATACTTGTAATTCATAGCTTAACTAATGATAAATTGATGAAACAAAAGTGATTAATTGAAGATCAATTTAAAATAAAAAACAATTCAGTTATGTTTATATTTTACTTTATTCACAATCTATTTGAATCATCTTTCAAATTTGAGATTGATTTTTAAGAAATTAGATTAGATTTTTTAAAATATTTTGAGATTATATATTCCTCTATATAATGAAATATTTGTTGATTAAATAAAAAAGATAAGTTTCCCTTTTGATAAATCCCAACACTAGTCGTTTTGTAGGTTAAGTTTGTAAAAAGTCAAGTCCACAATATTTGGCCATTTGCAATGATCGGAAGGCACAATATTTTTTGTTGGATGCAGCTTAGGTGCTTCATTGTTGCAACATGTGATCGAGACTTGAAGCGAAGGATCCGTAAGGTAAAGTGAATAATTGTTATCGAGTAAACTACTAAATTGGTCCCTGGATTATTGACTCGCTGACAGATTGGTCCCCGAATTTAGGAAATTGACAAATAGGTCCCCGAATTTTTCTAACAAGTCAAATAGGTCCCTAAATTTTTCTAACATTTGTCAAATAGGTCCTTCTGTGCATGTTATTCGGGGACCTATTTGACTAACGTTAGAAAAATTCGGGGACCTATTTGTCAATTTCCTAAATTCGAGGACCAATCTATCAACGAGCCAATAATCCAGGGACCAATTTGATAGTTTACTCAATTGTTATCCTTTAATTTTCCCATACCTTAATGCATGAGCTAATTGGTTTTGATTTGCAGATTTGTGCCAATCTTGTAGATCACAAGTATACTCAATTGAGCGGTTGCCAGAAGCAACACTTGGAGGAGGTAAATACATTTTGTACATAATTTTGGCCATTATGATATATATATATATACCTGTGATTTTTCTTGCTCAGGCATATATGAATATAATTATGGAAAAAATTTTTTAATTATATACTTGTGAAAAAGTTTCTCTAATTACAAATTTTAATCATATTCTTTTAATTTAATGATTGATTTAAAATGACTAGGTTTGGACCCGTGCGATACACGGTGATGTTCTATAATTTTTTTTTAGTACATTGTTCTTTGAATTTTTTTTA
>QANZ01016389.1:0-13212 GCA_003254925.1 Chamaecrista fasciculata
ATATTTATAAAATGATTGGCCCTAGGGCACAATCTCCATCAAAACATACATCTAGCGCATCACATACAAACTAAATGTAAAACATACACCGTGTTTAGATATGGCCCATCTACCCTATAATTCTCCCAAGCCAATGAGAGAATTTTTCTAAAAAGAAAAATAAAATTACAAGAGAATAAACCCCAGTTACATTGAGGTACAAACTGAAAGTAAAATTACAATAGAGTGGAGGGAGACGACATGCAGGCCGTATTTACCAAAAACCCTAGAGCCATATCCAACACCACACAATTCACATATGAACAATTCATACAATTATGTTAAACACGGTATACAACACATATTAAAAACCATTTTTAAAATTGTGTTCAATTTAGGGTCTGTGCAATTTTAACATGCCTTAATTGAAATTAGGCCTTTGTATCAATAATTATAAAAACCATGAATCCCATTCAAGAATTTAAATTATTGACCCAAAAATTTTAAAATTCGTAATTTTAATAAATTTTCAGCCACCCCACTATAATTATAATTAAAACAATTTTATTTATAATTATATAAGGATTTCGACTTTAGGGCTGAAACTCAAGAAAAATTTTCCAATCGATCCTATCGATTCCATATGTATCATATATATATAATTTGCACCTTTTTCCGTAGATTAAGTTTTTAAGAAAAACGTTCGGTGGATTTTTGTAAAACCAAACATGTGATTGAAAGCGGTAAACACACATATCATACATCATACGTACACAAAAACAGTTTTAAATCTAAGGACTAGCATGGCTCTGATACCACAGTTGGGAATTCCTGGCGCCAAACGCAGCGGAAGCAAAAATATAAAATTAAAAATTTAATGCGCCATGTCCAAGAATTCCCGAATGGATCCGCTAGTTGAATTTAAAACCTGTTAGGATAGTGGTATACCTCACGAGTTCCAGTCGGTTTGGTTGTACGGGGCGTTTGCTAGAAGTCCACGTGACGCGTCCTTCCTCCACCGGTGATCCACACGAACAGTTTTTCGGGCACCAAGGTGCTAACCTTCTGTTCTTTTCTCCAAAAGAACAAGGGACCAATCTACAGTACTTTTGAATTCAAGAACTCCTTCTTGAATCAAAAGGAAAGTGGCGCAAAGAAGAAAACCCCACAATAACTCCTTCTTGTTTTTCCTTCTCTCACAAACCCTAATTTTGGTGACTGCAAATCGAATTTCCTACTCCTTAGGCAAAGTCGATCTTTCCTCTCTCAACTCTTGGGAGCCCAAAATTTTCTCTCACTTGGAAGAGCTAGGGTTGAAGGTGGCGACTTGCTCTCTTCTCTCTCTAGGGAAGAAAAGCAAATTTTTCACAAATGAATTTGTTGCTCACTCTAGGCGCCTAGCCCTAGGGTTTTTAATTATTTTTAGAGCATTATTATAATTCTAAAATTATAATATTATGACTTCATGAATTGAATTTCAAATTAAAATATTACCTTACTATTTAATTTAAATTCAAATCGTAATCTTAGGGAATCAGATGGAAGATCAAATCTTCCCTTGGGACCCACTAAGCCATGCGCCATATGCCTCTAAATTCCTTTGGAATTTTATAAATCAAAATCATTCCTAACAATTAGGAAGTCATGATTTTCCAAAGAGCATGAGTTAAGATTCAAATCTTTTGATGTCTACATCAAATCTTTTGAATTCAAACTCATGATTCAAATTAAATTAATAAAACAATTTTATTAATCTAAATGCCACAAATGAGGCGCTACCCTCAAATAATATTGGAGAATTTTATAAATCAATAATCTCCTAACTTTTAGGAATCTTGTCTCATTTAATATTACCTAATATTATATTTGTAAATAATTAATCCCATTAAATATTTAACAATTATTATATTTAAATTTGTCCAAAAAATTCAAATATATTACAACTGTAAATTACTTAAGACAAGACTCAATGTCCCAGTCATTTTGCTATGTCTTAAATTGTGCCACCGGAGTGACTCACGAATTAATCCTAATTCGTGTCCCTTTAAGCGGTGTCCAGATCCTGCTCATGTGTGACCCAGCAGGCCTCACGTAAAGTTGGCAGCAAGCCATCTCTATGACTTGCAAGTCGTGAGCGGACTCTAGCAAGCCATCACGACTACCCAAAACACGTGAGTTATCGTTTTTACCAAAACCGACTTAACCTTAGTACCACCTTGTCATAGACCATTTTGTCACACGATATCTTGGTCATGGATTAGGCACAGGAAAGTCATCCATAATCCAAACCACAACTTTCTCGATCTTCTTGAGTAAGTCCCAATTTCCCAGCGTGGCCACGCATTTCCTTGGATAGACTCATCGAGGGCGCCAGTTAGATATCTCTCATTTAATGAGGGACAAAATCCCATTTTGGCCAATCCACATTCCTCAGCACGACAATCAACCAAACCCGTACCTAGACCTTATGGCTACCCTGCTACGGGCAATGTTAGACTAGGCCAGAGTCTGACGACTGCAACGCCGGAATAATGATGACCTCAGGTCTAAGGCGTCGTGACAAGCGTATAGGAGAGGCAAGCTGATGACTAAACCCATGCAGGACTCTCCGGGTCATGTCCAGCAACTCGTAACCCATTACGTAATTGCACCATGACTCTCGTAAAGCATCTAGTGCATGTATCTCCATACACCGAGGTCATGCTGGTCTTAGTTCATTTCAAGTTCCCACCTGAATGAGTGACCAGGGACAATTTAGACTGATTATCACATAATTAATTAGAGACTGTTATCATAGTAAACATGCTAATAATATGATAACCATTAATTTATCTCCATAAATTAATCAATATGTTCAAAACATATTTATAAAATGATTGGCTCTAGGGCACAATCTCCAACAATCAGTCATCCAATCATTTAATAGTAATTTTTTTTAAAAAAAAAAAGCAAATTAATGGATTAATTGCTCAATCTGTTTCAGACTCTCGTTTTTTGTTGACGCCGTGTCCGTTCCATTACTGAGCCGTGTCCGCCTGTGTCGACGCCGTGTCAGAGCCGATGAAGAGATGGGAAGCCGCCGGACACGCAGAGACACGTGTCGGACACGTGTCGTACGCGTGTCGCACGCGTGTCAGTGTCCGACACATGTCCGACACGCGGACACGCCACCAAACTGGCGTGTCCGTGCTTCTTAGGAAATAAGAAATATAATAAATATATGTATATATTTACACATAGATCAACTACACAAATCTCTTGTACACATACCAAGTCATAAAAAATCAGAGTTAAACATGAAATTGATTAGCATAACAAAAAATAAATTTCCAATCTCAACTCAAGTACTTAAGTTTAGATCCCATATTAGATGAAATTTGAATTAAAAACATCAACACATCAAATAATAAGTCTTAAACAACTCCAACTGAAAAGACAAAAGTTGGTCCAAAAGGGTTTACCTTTGCGTTTCCTTAGAGAAGGCCATGTGAGACCTTGAAGTTTGAAACCTGCAAGAAGGATGCACAGGGGAAGGCCCTTGTGAATCCACTCTGAAGCCCAAGTTAGAGAATGTAGGAGATGAGAGTAAATATTTCTTGAGAGATAAATGGTCTACCTTGTTAGGGTTTTGTAGCATGTATTTATAGAGAGAAAGGTGGAGTGTGGTTGGTGGATGTGATTGAAGGTGACTTGTCACTATAGTGTCAAGCAACTATACCAAGATTTATAGGATTGTGTTTGAGAGGATCATTATGACGCTTGGGCGCCTAGGTATTTAGAATGATGTATATCACTTGTCTCTCCTAAAAAGGGCAAGGTTGAGTCTCGGAGGATCACTATGACTCTTGGACATATGGGTGTTTAGAATGATGTATATCACTTGTCCCTCTTGAAGAAGGCAAGGGTGAGTCTTGTGCTCATTCCAAATTTAAAATTCCTCTTGTTGGGAAATCCCGGGGCAAAACACGCAGCGGAAGCAAAAAGTATAAATAAAAATTGTGCTGCCCAAAGATTTCCAACCCTGAGATCCGCTAGTTGAATTCAAAACCAGATACGAAAAGTGTTATACCTCAAGCTTTCAATCGGATGGTTAAACTAGGCGAGTCTGAGAAGTCCGTTTGCAACGTCCTTCCTCCACCGGTAATCCACACGAACAGTTTCCCGAACACAAGGTGCTAGCCTTCTGTTTCTTTCTCCAAAGAAACAAGGGATCGAATCTACAGTTGTTGAACTCAAGAACTCCTTCTTTGAATTCAAGCTAGGTGGCGCAACAATGGAGAAGTCAGCAACAAAACTCCTTTTGTTCTTCTTTCTCTCAAAACCCTAGAATCCCACAATTCGAATTTCTCTCTAACTCCTTAGAAGAATTCGACTTCTCTCTCTAGGAAGGTGGTTGGCGAATTTTCTCTCTCTACAAGGATGAAAATCGACTTGCCAAATGAATTAGGGTTTCTCACATGCATCATGGGCTAGGCGACTTTAGGCTTATATAATTACCAAAATTATGGTAATTTTATAAATATAAAATCATGATATTACAATAATATCATATTTTATGTCTTGAATATCTAATTAAAATATTACCATAATATTTTAATTCAAATTCAAATTGCTATCTTGGAGAATCAAATGGAAGATCAAATCCTCCCTTGGGTCCCACTAGATAGGCGCCTTATGCCTTCATATTTAAAGGAATTTTATAAATCAAAAATGACTCCTAACTTTTAGGAAGTCATAACCAATTTATTTTATCCCAATGTTTTTGAATTAAAATATTACCATAGTATCTTTAATTCAAATTTTGAATTTTGAATTTAAATTCTTTATTGAATTAAAATATTACCCTAATATCTTTAATTCAAATCTTGAATCAAATTCAAATTCAAACTCATGATTCTCCAAAGATCCTGTTTTGAGATCTCATCAAATCTTTTGAATTCAAATCTTTTGATATCTACATCAAATCTTTTGAATTCAAATTCATTACTTAAATTAATAAAACATTTTTATTAATAAAAATCATCAAAGAGGCGCCACCCTCATGCTCCAATATTAGGGAATTTTATAATTCAATAATCTCCTAACTTTTAGGAATCTTATCTGAATTATTTTTCCTTAATATTTTAATTGTAAATAATTAATCTCCATTAATCATTTAACAATTATTTAAACTGTAGAAAATTTAAGACAAGACATAATGTCCCAGACATTTTCTCTGTGTCTTAAATTGTGCCACCGGAGTGACCCACGAATTAACCCTAATTTGTGTCCCTTTCAAATGTGTTCTAATCCTGCTCGTGTGTGACCCAGCAGGCCCCACGTGAAGTTGGCAGCAGGTCATCCCCATGACCCACAAGTCGTGAGCAGACTCTAGCAAGCCATCACGACTACCCAAAACACGTGAGTTATCGTTTTCACCAGAACCGATTTAACCTTAGTACCACCTTGTCATAGACCCTATTGTCACACGATATCTTGGTTCTGGATAAGGCATAGGAAAGTCATCCTTAATCCAACCATAACTTTCTCGATCTCCTGAGTAAGTCCCATTTACCAGCGTGGCCACGCATTTCCTTGGACAGACTCATTGAGGGCGCCAGTTAGATATCTCTCATTTAATGAGGGACAAAATCCCATTTTGGCCAATCCACATTCCTCAGCACGGAAATCAACCAAACCCGTACTTAGCCCTTATGACTACCCTGTTACGGGCAGCGTTAGACTAAGCCAAAGTCTGACAACTGCAACGCCGGAATAATGATGACCTCAGGTCTAAGGCGTCGTGACAGGTGTACAGGAGAGGCAAGCTGAGGACTAAACCCATGCAGGACTCTCCGGGTCATGTCCAGCAACTCGTAACCCCTTACGTAATTGCACCATGACTTTCGTACCAGCATCTAGTGCATGCATCTCTATGCATCGAGGTCATGCTGGTCTTAGTTCATTTCAAGTTCCCACTTGAATGAGCGACCAGGGAAATTTTAGATTAATTATCTCATAATTAATCACGGACTGTTATCATAGTAAACATGCTAATAATATGATAACCATTAATTTATCTCCATAAATTAATTGATATGTTCATAACATATCTATAAAATGATTGGCCCTAGGGCACAATCTCCAACACCTCTATCAATAGAGACATCATCAACCTGCTCAATAAGCAAGAACTCAGATCTGGCAGAGCTGTTACGTAAATCATCAATTATCATATGGGATGAGGCACCCATAACTCATCGTTATGCATTTGAATCTGTTGATAGAACACTCGAAGATATAATGGGTCTTGACATTCCATTTTGGGGGGAAAGTTGTTATTTTGTGAGGAGGCTTTCGCCAAATCCTTACAATTATACCTCATGGTTCAAAGGAACAGGTGATCAACTCATCAATAGTCAAATCTCCTTTGTGGAGGCATATTCAAGTTTTGCACTTGAAACAAAATATGAGATCTACAAATGATAAAGGATTCTCTGATTTCTTACTCAGTGTAGGTGATGGTAGGGAGTCAGTTATTGAAACTAACCTGGTTATAATACTTTCTCAAATGATAGTTTCATGCAAAGGCGAGGATCCCTTGAGTAATCTTATCGATTGCGTTTTTCTAAATTTGAGTCAACATAATAATGATCCCTCATATGTGGTTGAACGAGCCATTTTGACCCTCACAAATGAAGAGGTTGATAGGATCAATGATAAGATTATTTCTAAATGTGGAGGGGATGAGCACCTTTGACCGGACACCCCTCGTTAGGTGTCAAGGGTGTCAAATTTAATTTATACTCGAGTCTCGCAAGCATAAACTATATTTATTAAAATATAGTAGATGCATACCCAAGGTCCAAGTCTCGCGGAACTCAATGTGATGAGGTAAGAAGAATTATGACAAAGACTATAACTTCTATTCTTGAGGGTTGTCACGATTTAATAAGATATTTTAGAGTCAAAACAATACTTGAGAGAAAACCCTAGAGATGGATCATAGTTCGTTCATCATAAAGATTAGATAATGAATATGCATTTACTTTTCTATGTTAGAACATGTATTAAACTATAAACACAATCAATCAAACAATAGAGAGGATACAAGATTAGGATAGGTAACTCATCCATGACTGGATTCATGAGCTATTTGTCAAAGCTCTTCAGGACAATCTATATTATTGTCACATCGGAACAATAAACATACATATATATATATCAATGGCGATCCTAATAAGCAATAAGATATTGTAAACCACTCTTTAGCAAACCCTAAAGAGCTACTTCGTTAATCGTGAGAGAGAGACAGACTCCGGGAATGTCAAGGTTCTATTACTTTAGCAAAATATGATCTACTACTGATATATAATGAACTTTAACAATTACACTTGAAAGAGTTAGTCATACATCATAAATGCAACATCAACATCTGGACTTAATAACGAAACATGGTGAACTCAGGTCACATCCTTGAGGCATTCCTCAAGTATCTACCTATTTAGTTACTCATGCTCTAAGATGAGAACTATTCTATTCTAAAGAGACAAATGGAGTTTTCTTCGTTTCTGGAATGCTTTGGAAATAGAATGACGACCTCTATTTATAGTGTGGAGTAGTGTGCTTGATCCGCAAGTCAAGGGGAAAATTTCACCTCTCGGCCGTGGGCTGCACCGGCGGCCCAATACGAAGGCGTAGCGAAATATCTGCGATATTTCGATTATATCTTCGTATCTTGAATCGTAGCCGTGCAAAACATACTGTACTTCTTCTGAATATTCTGAGCCGCGAGATTCCCAATTTAAGCCGCTGGCTCAAAGAGGCGGCGCAGATCCAGACTCTTCTGAAGCTTATCTACTGACGTCATATTCCAGAATATTCCTGCGCCGTGTGAATCCCGTGTCTGGGCCGGCGGCCCACGTGGCAGCGCAGAGATTTTCTGTGCTCAATGCGATCTTCTAGAATATTCTGATATTTCCCTCTTGGTTTGGCCCTGTTTGGATATCTGAAACACTGAATAAACCATTAAGTAGCACCTATTTATAAAGTATAATAAATAACGCTAATTAACTCATTTTATCCACTTTATTCCACCATACCTTAGTGTTGCCCTTAGCATATTAATTGGTCTAATTCTAATATATTATTATTATAAACATACCAAAAGATGGCCAAATAACTTGTTCACTTTTAGGCTGATCAAATCCCCCACACTTAAGACTTTGCACTCCTGAGGAAAGGTACGAAGTAGAAGAAGAAAGAATATGCCAAAGAATCAAGGAACTTTCCCAAGTTCATGATTCAAGGCCAGCACATAGTCACAAACTATAGCTAAAGAATTCACTAAGCAAGTAACCAAGTAAAGTAGCATAATCCAATTTTCATAAGACCAATTCCATAAGTGTATCACTCTCCTCACTAATTGGGTATCATTTCTCTCTAGTCATGTCTTAGACTAAGTTTCTACCATAAGCTTGTAGAAATTCTCAAAGTCTCCACTTTAGGTGAAATAATGATTCTTAATCAAGAGGACTTTAATAAGGTTGTAATGTATGGGAAAGGCTATTATATGTATGGAAAGAAATATAGGGAGAAAAGAAAGGAAATCAATGTTTACTTTTAAAATTACTCTTCAAGTTTTTCTTAACATTTCAACTCCACTTATCCAAAGAAAGTAGCTAGCTCACTGTAAGGCTCATTTGAGTCATTTGGCACAGGACTCTATTCTTTTGACTGGCCAGTCTTTTCTCTTGATAGGCTCTTATGATAATAGTTTTAGTATTTGAGCTTTCTCAAAGATACTTTTGTTTGCTCGACTTATATATATATATTTTTCTTTTTGTCGAGGTCTTTTGTATATTTTTTCTAATAACTTTGCTAGCTAAATCCATCTTTGAGAATTGAATTGAAAAGTCCATCTCTACGAGAAGGTTTATAAGTACACCTTATTGTATAGGCTCAAAGGGGCTAACAAAGGATATATTTGGTAACTGGCTAGTGTTTGGGATAAAGGGGTTGAAGAAATAAATGCCTCTATCACAATCATTAAATCTAATAAGCTTTAACCAAGAATTAAGACAAGTTCTAGAGAAAACAAAGCTAAGAGACTAATCTCTCTATATTATGTATTGTATTATGTATTATATAGGCTTAATCTTCCAACTAGGTTGGGTTTCTCTTAAATTGGTCTATAAAAATCAAACAATACTACTAAACTTAGAAAATTACTTAAATTATTCAAAGGCTATAGAAAATAACTAAGACTAAAACTCTTATCATGAATATAGAATTATTCACTCAATACTCTAAACATATTAAAAATTCGACGTATTCGAATTCTACTCAAAAAAGTGAAAAATAATAAGTGAAGTAAATTTAAATCAAGCACTAAAAATAGGAAAATAAAATTTTAAAAATCAAAAGTTTATAAAATGTTTAGATTAATAACAAAAAGTTTTTGGGTGAACCAAAATATAAGTTACTCTAACTTAATCCTCTCCCCCACACTTAAAACATAACATTGTCCCAATGTTAGAATCAAATAGGAGTAAAGAACTAGGTTAAAGTGTGAATTTGCTCCTCTCTCTCCCACACTTAGAAGAACACATTGTCCTCAATGTAGAAAGGAAAAATAAGAGGAAAATTTTTAAAAATGTATGAAATATCATCATATTATTTATTTATTATTTTTCTTTTAGTTATTGATTTATTTTATTTTTTTTTTCCGAATTATATATGTAAAATGACTTGAGATCAAGAAAATAATAAAAGTCCAAAGAAACATTTTATTTATGAGAATTCAAATGTAAATTGTTAACAAATAAGAAAAGACAGAAAATTAAAAGACAGAATGATCCATAATTGACAGAATTATAAAAGACAGAATTGAAAAGATGCAAAATAAATAAACTAATCCTAGAAAGAAATTAAAATAATGCATAGACTAATCTTAAACTATTCCCTATCGTGTTCTAGATATTGTAGATAAGATAATTTTTGAGCTTCTTCAATCGATCTTGAAGATGATTGATTTTAGCTTCGAGTTCTTTTATCTTTTGGTCGAGGCTTTTCTCATCAAGGAGTGAGGATGTATCCTTGGTTTTGGGGGAATGGCGATTGGTGCTCGCTTCAGGTTTGAGGGAACCACAAGGTGTGTATTTCTCAATATCAGCCTCGGAATCATCATCCGAAACAGGAACAAAGAATACGTGTTTAGGAGTTTTAGCGTTGGCCGAGCGATAATGATTATTCGGAGGACGATGTTCCTGAGTACTTTTGAACTGGGCCATATGTACAGATCAATAACTATAATTAATATTATAATTATCGGGAATCTAGAAAACTCTACGAAAAACGATCTAGACACTACAAACTCATCTCATATTACTCAAAAACTCGATTGATCAAACAAAATTTGAATTTGGGGCTGCGCCGTCAGGTTACGTCGCCGGCGCAAAACATTTTTGCGACTTTTTCAAAAAGTTTGACAGCAAGGCCTCAAATTACCCTTTTGTTGATAGAAAGAAGTCCTAAAGTCGATTTTGAGAAAAGATCATATCCTAAAAGTTCCTAGCGAATTCACAAAACATCAGAAAGACTTACCTTGGATTTGAGAGGAAACTTTGAAAAGAGAAGGATTTGAGCTCTCAAGAAAGTGTGCTAGGAGCTTTGGAAGGTTAGAGAAGTGAATATGAGAGTTGTGAGAAGCCTAGAGGTTTGATGGGGTATTTATAGGGTGTAAATATAAGATATTCCTAATATATTCGTCAAATCTGCGCGATTTAAATATAAGTTTAAATCATATTTGATAGAGTTTAATCGCGATTAAACTTCTCAAATTAAGAATGAAATTAAGAATTTTTATTTTTGTCACTTGGCTGCCAGACTCTAACTAAAATTTAAAAACTAAAAATACGAGTACTAAGAATGAAATTGCTAGAATTTGTCTAATACAAATTCTAGAGTCCTAAACTATGAATTAGGGTTGGGATAATCCTCTTTTTCCCCCACACTTACGCGGAAACCGTGTAAGTGGGAAAAAGGCATCGTGGAACGTCTTTAGGGTGGCCTGAAGGTTTCGTGGCGGATCTTCACGAGGTATCCACCTATTCTTCGCTTGGCAGAGATACTTTGTCCACATAGGTTGCCATTTTTATCCTTGAAGAGTGTGGCTTGGATAGGGTTTCGCACCACCTTCCTACTTTTAAGGTTTTTAAGTTTTATGTGTGGTCGATACTTAGTTTTCTTATTTATCCTAAACCTACGTGTTTTATGAAGTTTAGTCCTATAGTAGTAATCTCGCATGACAAGATGATAAAGTGCATGTTTGTTTGCGAGCGTACCTTTTTTCGTGATCTCTGCATCATCAACAAATGATCCAATGGGCTGATCCATGTCTTTGATTGTTATTCCTTTCTGCTTCAGATCGAGCACCTTGTCTATGCCTATTAAGTCCACAGGAATCCTTTCGGTTTCGTTCTTGCACACGACATCTACATTGTGGAGCCATTCTTCATCACTTAGGCATTCAGCACCTATGCCTAAGTTTTTGTATGAGCACATGGAGAGCGAGATTCTTGGTCTTTTTGTTGCTCTTATCTCCTTGTCTGCAAAATTAGAAACACTATAGCATGGGGCTATAGTTGGGTTAGTCTTGCGCACAGGCTGCCACACAGCCTTGTACTCGGAAATATTTTCTCTAAGTGCTGGTTTCTCTTTTACTTTGGAAGTTATGAGGTCTTCCTCCTCTTCCTTGAAAAGTGAACTAATTTTCATGTCTCCAAGGTCTATTTCAGGTATATGCAAGCCAGGGTCAAGAGGTTCTAAGTTTAAAAGAGTTTGAAATTCAAGTTCCTCCTTCTTTGGCCTTTCTCCTAGGGTTTTGTTGGATGTACAAATACTTCGTGTTTCCAACACGGAGTGTTCGTCGGATTTCTCCGCTTTGTACATCGTGAGTGTGATGTTTTGATGTCCATTATCCATTGTGATCTTTCCATCCTTCATGCTAATATTAACATTAGTGGTTCGTAGGAAAGGTCTGTTGGGAAATCACAGAGCGAGAGCAGCGGAAAAATTAAAAAAAAAAACTTTAAATAAACGCAGCTCATATGATTTCCTGCCAGGATCCGCTATATGAGTTTATACTAGAATACGAAAAGAGGTTTTACCATAAACAATCGGTAGCTTTTGAACTTTGCGATTCAGAGAAGTCCACTCCAAGTGTCCTTCCTCTGCCGGTGATCCACACGAGCAGTTTGGCAGATGCCCAGGTGCTAGCCTCCTTCACTTCTTCCCAAGTGAATACGAGAAGCGAATCTACGAATCTTGATTGTTCAAGAACAATTCTTGAACAACAAGAACAAGTGGCGCCTAACTTCAAGAACTCTTCTTGAGAAACCAAAACCAAAAGTCAAGAGATGAACACCTTCACAATTCGCCCAAGCCTAAACCTTTTAGGGTTTTAGTCAAATTCTCTCTCTTTCATTTTCACTCACAAAAATCGCCCAAAACCCTAAACCCTTTTAGGTTAAGTCGAATTTTGTACACAAGATAAGTGAGTTGAACACTTCTCCTCTCTCTCTAGGGTTAAAACAAAATTTTAGTCACACTAAAAAATGTATCTATCTCTAGTCGACTTTTTGTGAGCATATACATATATATATATTTATTCATTCCTAAAATTAGGAAATTACTAATCTAATTAGTGAATCCTTAAATCTTGATTTATAATATTACATTAATATTATAATTCAAAATTCAATAGGCAATTCAAATTCAAATTTCAAGATCAAATCTTGAAACCAAATCTTGATTGCTCAAACCCTATTGGTTGAAATGAGTCATGAGGAATTGATTTTATAATTAAAATATTACCTTAATATTTTGAACCCTAAAGTCGACTTGCATGTTTAAAATTCAAAATGCAAGATCAAATCTTGCACTCCAAGAATTGAAACCATGCGCCATCCTCAAGCATATATATATTGGAATTTAATAATTAAAATAACAACCCTAACTCTTAGGTAGTTATAACTAACTTATTAATTCCCAACAATATTGAATTAAAATATTACCTTAACATCTTTAATTCAAACTTGAATCTTGAATTCAAATTCAAATCTTGAATCTAATTAATAAAACATTTTTATTTATTAAAATCAAGAGGTATGAGGCGCCACCCTCATGTTGGGAAATCACAGAGGGAGCGCAGCGGAAGGAATTTTAAAAATTTTGGACTAAAACGCAATTAAA
>QANZ01016407.1:0-48024 GCA_003254925.1 Chamaecrista fasciculata
AACCCTAAAAAAATTAAAGGACTAAATCGATTCTTAACAAATCACAGTGGAACTGGATCCATTTTCTTTACCACTTGGTGTCCCTTAGAAGTTAGAAAGTCCAACGAAAACACAAAAGAATAAAAACTGAAAATATCATCCTCCATGACTGTAAATCGAAAAAACTTCAAGTGAGCACCAAAAGAAAAAAAAATTTGTTTTATATTGTTCGGGAAATTTGCACTTCTATCCGTCAGAGCATGTCATTTATGGTGAATATTTGTATGAAACTTGGGATGAGGAGCTCATAAAACGTGTTCTTGGTTTCTTTACCCCAAAAAACATGAGGGTTCACTCACTCGGTCACTCCCCAAATCTAATTTTTTAAAACTTACCTCTAAATCTGAACTCAAATTTCACTCACTCTCATGGCTTCTCTAACCCCAATTTCTCAATTTAAATCCCTTTTCATCAAGCCCCGTATCAGAGCTTCCCGTTTGCCGACTTTCGTCGCGACCCCAAGATTCGGCTCCTCTTTCTTGCCCCGACACTTCTCTCTGCAATTCCGAGCTCCAAATGGGTTTTCAAGGACTCCCATGAGGGTTGTCGTTGTTTCCGCAACCACGGCCGAGAAACCCAAGAAGCGATATGCGGGTGAATCTAAAGGGTTTGTGGAGGAGATGAGGTTTGTGGCAACGAATCTGCATACGAAGGAGCAAGTTAAAGAGGGCTGAGACAGATGATGAAGGTGAACTGTTGGCGGCGGCGATGCAGGTTATGCAGAGGAAAGAGATGGAGGGTCGGCGGCGATGGAGTTTTAGGAGTTCTTTTATTTATTTATTTTTTTTGTTAATTTCTCATTAATTTACTCATTAATTTACTTTTGGCTAAAATCCCAAATTGGTCCAAGTAGTTTTAAAATTGAGTAAACTAACAATTTGGTCTATAAAAAATCACTAAGTTGATAACTCAGTCATTGAAAGATTAAAATGTACAATTTAATCGTTGAAAGATCAAAATGGTATAATTTTAGTCTCTGAAAGATTAAAAATTGTNTTTTTCAACGGAAAAATGGATAAAAAACTTTCGAGGGACCAATTATGCCAAATTTTAGAAAATTGAGGAAGCAATTGAATTCCTTAGTTTTGAATTTTGATTCCTTAGAGTATGAAGAAATTGGTTGTTGATGATGTTGATTTTGTTGTTCTGAGGGTTTTTGATTTGTAGGGCTTGATTTTGGAAAAATTTGGGACGTTTGATTTGTTTGTAGTGTACTTGAATGAAAATTGTAGTTGAATATAGGAATTTTTTTGATAAATCATAGACGCTCATTTGTCTTTTGAGGTTCTAAGGACTATTTTGATNGACTAAATTGACAGAAATTAAACAGTACCCCTTAGGTTCATGAGCTGTATATTTGTCTTTTGAGGTTCTAAGGACTATTTTGATTAAGATCATAAACTTTTGGGATTAAAGTTTAATTAAATCAGGACCTATTCAAAAGAAATCTTATGAAAAGGAAAGGGAAAGAACTTAAACGCATAAGAGAAGACTTGTTGGGAGGTTTTTGACATTTTAATGTGGTCACAATCACATTTGCCGTTAAATCCTAACGGAAATAAAACACAGGGGACCAATTCGCTAACGGAGCAAACCACAGGGCACCAAACTGCAAAAAAAAAAATTTCAAAGTACCAAGGTAGAACCGCCGCTAAACACAGGGTACAAAATTGCAATTTACCCTTAAATTAAAGCTTGTAATGGCTCAAGAAAGCAACACTTCCAATTATTGATTGCACAGAAAAAGTGCACTCTTTCGGTGCCAGCGCTACTCCATCAGCTACCGCCACCTTTTTTTTTCTTCACAATTCAAACTTTCAGTTTCAGACTTGTTCATTCTTCTTAATTATTTTAAAAATTTATAACTGTATTACTGTCGGAATATTTGTTAAGTGGACACCGTCAAATTAAATTGGATTATTTGACATGCTTCTTGTTTCAAACTTAAAAAGAAGATTCCTCCTCCCGAGGAAAGAAGCGGAAAAAAAGACAAATATTCAACATGGATAAACTTGTTTCCAATCAATAATACTTATCTCGGGTATCTTATCACCTGCTCAACGGTCAATGTCTAATTGCCCTATTAAAGAATAAAATTTAATAAATACTTTCTTTTCTGTCTTTATACAATGGGAATGGAATATATGTGCACGTTAAATATGTTAGCTAGTAAATACCTAAACAGAATCAACAACTTGTATCACTTAAATAATGAATTCTCATAGTAATCAAAATTGTTTACCAGGGCCGGTTAAAATATAATCTCTCTGTACCAAAATATTTGCTTTTTAAGGTAAATATATAAAGATCAAGAAAATGATTAATTTATTTAAAATGAAAAGAAAATAAAATTAAAAGACTAAATTGTCCTCATTAAATTACTCCTAATTACTTTCACTAATTCAATATCTTTGACTTTTAATAGGGATAGAATGGTAAAAAACTAATTAATGCTCTCTTAATTTTATAAAACATCAGATATTTTGTAACAAAAAAATTTTCCAACAAAGCAGATATTTTAGGACAGAGAAAGTAATTAGATATATATTGAGATATTGATAAGGAATGGGATCATCAAACCTGAATCCAACCTTACCAATAATAACTTCAGACCGACCCAGCTCTCATGACACAGCTATTTACATCAAAATGGTTAAAGTGAACTTTTTATATAGTATACCACGTTCTTAATTATAGAACCTATGACAATCTCATAAAAACTTTTTATATAGTATACCACGTTCACTACCAATCTCACTTACCTTAATCGTTATTTTGGTATAATATTTGATAAGGCAAAACCTAATAATTCACTCCAAGCTGGTTGGCAAGGATAAAGTTTCCCTCGTGCTAGCAGAGTGACTGGACCCTCGTCACAACCTCACATTCGGCTTACATTCGACCAAGATAGCACCTGTCATCATCATAGCGGTTAAAACAGCACACGTTCCACTCCACTCTTGGTATAAGTGAGGATCACCTATACCCGGCCCCAAAATCCTCTCTATAACACCCAAACACATCTTTACAGATTACTATCTTAATTATCAAAGACTCTTTTAAGAACTAACCCGATTATTAAAGACTCTTTCAAGAATTAATCCCACTCGGCCCCACCCCACCCAAGAACCCAATAGGAGACATCAAATACATAGCAAGAGCTGAAGGAATATATAGTAATCTTTAACTTAATTAACTTAATTGATATTTGAGAGAACAAAAGATAGTTTAGTCCCAAAAATTACAAATATAATGGTTGATTTGTTTGATGGACGAATTTTTAAACTTAAACTAATCTTTTAAAATATGAAAGTTACCTGTCTGATTTATACTCTTTTTAATTTCAATGAATGTCCATAATTTATCCAAAAAGAAAAGGAGCGCGTCCATAAAAACGATCTACTCTAGTAGTACTTGAGGCCTTGAGGGCGACCTCTCATTATTTCACCCTTGAGAGTTGGGACAATAATCAGTAATCACACTTTCTTAAATTGCCTTTTCAATTCCTAATTACTTAGCTTTTGTTTTCGACAAGAAATTTGTTCGAATAAATGGGAGCCTTTATTTTGTCTAATAATCAAGAGAAAGTTTGAGATGCAAATACACCGAGTGCTTGTTTGATTTTCATCTTTAAAAATCACTTTTAAAAATTGTTTCTTTGGGTCCATAAAAATTTTGGTGAGAGATGACGCCTCAATCCAGGGTGAGAGTAGGCCTTCAGGCTCAAAAAACACTTACAAAGGTACTTACAGCCCACCAAATAAGACATGACCAGAAATCAAACTTTCTAAACTTATTTTTAAAATTAAAATTTTCAAAATAAAACTTAAAGAAACTGTTCGATAAATTTTTTTTAAAGATTGTTTTGAAAATAGAAGAACAAAAAACGTGTTTGATAATACTAATTCTTTTTTGAAATAATACAAGTACTATATTGATGCATTGAATAGAAGAAAAAATTGTAAATAATTGTCATGTTGTCATCGCTTCTTTTTAAATAACATAAAAATTCAAAATAAAAAAATGTTTCAATCATTATATTTTTAATTTTTTAAAACAGTATTTTATTTTTTTTTTAATTTTAAAACTTATTTATAAGAAGAATAGAATCAAAATTTTTTTTTTCTATTTTTTAGTTTTAAAAAATAGAAAATAATGTTTGAAAAACATAATCAAATAGATGGGATAGAAAAACAATGTTTGAAAAAAATAGGCTCAGTTTTCAGTTTTCACACACCAGTATAGATCCTAAAAATCTAAGAAAATTACGTACACAGGAAAAAGACAGAAATATATATCTATATATCTATACTATATTTTTCTGACCGTCATCATTATAGATGAGATAGAAAACCAAGATTAGTGGAGCCAGTAACCTCGTGAGTTATTAGGATTTCAGTTGCAGGTCATCTCTGTATATTATACTTATAGAGATAAATGCTTTTGACATAAAATTTATCTAATCACAAAATTTATTTACATTATTTTATTTTTATTAGTTATATAAAATATTATCTTTAAATGTGATTAATCATAATTCTTTTAGCTACAAGTTTTATTTTTAACGGAAATTTTAATTTATAGCAAATTAAAGATATAAAAAACTTGTTATAGAAATTAAATTTAATCATTTTCGGAAACAAATTGAATAGGGACGGGCAATATATATACTTCATCCATTCCCATCACAACTTTCAAGACTAAAATTTGTTGTCTATATGAAATTAGAGTAAGTTTATTTAGAGCAACTTTAGTTAATGAATAAATTGAGTAGTTAGAGTATTTATTATATTCGTGGAACACCGATGATTATGGTATGGTATGGTTGATCTGAGAAGATTTTCACTTTGAAATTGTTTAATGCGATATCTGCACTTGATTTGGCGCATTGTCTAACACCTATTCAAAGCAAAGGACGCAAAAAAAAAAAAACATGCATTTTTTGTTTTTTGAGTATAAACTAACTAAAAAAAGGATATCCATGGTCAAGAATACTAATTAATCCTTTCGCAATGAGTACTTCATTTAAAAGTAAATGACTTATTATAGAATACTCTTCATACTAAAATGTAAGATTCAAACCCTCATCACTGGACTAAATAAAAAATTATTAAGTCACACTCATGTGATTAAGAAACATATATTTGATAGAGTACTTGTACATTTTTATGTAATCAGAATTTAAAAATTATTTAATTAATTTATTCTTTTAACCAGCACTCATTAATTAAAATATACTGCAAATAAAAAGATACTAAATTTTAATAATAAAAATAAAATTTCGCAATAACTATATTAAAGTGAAAAAAATTTCATCAGCGCCTAAAAATATTGGTTAGAAAGATAATTTTTTTATTTGATAAATGGTATATGAAATGTATTCTTCATCTTATCTCACCAATAGTGCGTGATACTGTGATCTATTCTTAGTTGATATATATATATATATATGCAATAAACAAGTTAAATAAAATATATATTAAAATCCTAAAATAAATAGGAGCATGGTGGTGGGGTATGATCTGAATTCTCAAAGTGAGGGTTCTATTCATTATTCACCACCCATTTATAAGCTCGTAACGTATTGTCAGGGGATGTTATTGTTAAAATATTGGGAAATTAATTGGGAGATAAGATGGTGATATGATATGGGATCCAATGGCGCATTATCCTTAAATGCGACTTCCCTTGCTATTTCCTCGATTTCCCCACACTACAGTACAGTAAAACGAGGAAGTGGATCCTCTGCATTCTCATCCTCTGCATTTTCTGTGCAGTTTAGAGAGATAAAGAAAGAAGTAGAGAGAGAAAATGTGGGTTCCACAAAATAATAAATATGTGAGACCCACATTTTCTCTCTCTACCTCTTCCTTTATCTCCCTAAAATGCACAAAAATGCACCAAATCAAAATGCAGAGGATCCATTTCCGTAAAACGAAACTTAATTATTTTGTCATAGATATATATTTTTTCAGTTTTTTAAGCATTTCTGAGATGAGAAATCATTCATTGTGATCCAAGTTAATGTTTTGAATGCTGGCTTAAATGAACAAGAGATGGTTAATTAGTATTATTTAATTCAATATCAATAGATACTCCCTCCGGTTCTATATATCTGGTGTTTAAGGTTTCTACACACAGATTAAGGAAATGATTAGCCAACATAGAATGAAGAGAAAAATGAAGTAAAAGACTAAGCTATCCCTATTAAATTACTTGGAAAATGTTTATACATTTACGACTTTACTATATTTAATAGGGATAGAATGGTAAAAAAATAATTAATGCTCTCTTGAATTTATAAAACATCAAATATTTTGGAACAAAAATGATTTTCTAAAACACCAGATATTCAGAATCGGAGGAAGTAGTGTGTTAGATGCATATATGACGAAGAATACTCTCCAATTAAGTTCGACTCCAACTAAATTGAATTTCACCAAGGTAATATATACAGTATAGTGTCTGTTGTAGTGCAGCAAATTAAGCGAGAATGAGGAGGTAAAAGGCAATTGCATTAAAATTTCAAGCATGTACACAGATATGAATATTATATATATATATATATATATATATATGTGTGTGTGTGATGCTAAATGCATGAGGGCCCAGAAATGTCCTTTGACCAGGCCAATATGAATATCTCATGGGTAGATTTCCTGAGTCCTGACATCTCTCTGTGTGTATATATATATATATATATTAATATATATACACACATATATATAAACTTCCTCCACTACTCTTCTCTTCATTAACTATTTGTCTCTGAACTTTTGAAGTTTATAATGGATTTCCTTCGAAACCAACACACGCTATTGACCATCTTCAATTTTGAGAGATTGGATCTTTAAATAGTTTTTTTTTTCTAGAATTATAGAGAGAAAGGGAGATATAGAAAAAAAATGAGTTTTATATATTTATTTATTATTTTATGAGATTTATATTTTTTTATCTCTTTAATTCCACAAAAAATAGAGGATAGTATTGAAATGTGATCTTCATAAATTTACTCATGGGTTCAATCTAACTGCTATTGTTATTCAACATTTACTCTCCTAGCACGTCCATATAATCACTAAGCACTGAGCATCACGATTTTCCTGTTAGGTATGAAACAGATTTGGGGCCATAAATAAATTAATTATAGATGAGGGACCAAACTTGATTTAAATCACACATTTAGCATTGAAAAATAAGGAAGACTCGCCTCTTATCATATCCCTTTTTCATTAAACAGAGTTTGGAATATAGTATTATATATATGTAATCGATTTATGAATTACGAGTCTGATTTGTCATTTGGCCCTCCCAATTAAGTCCCAATACTAGAGGTAGAGGTGGTGATAAATTTGAAGATATTTTCATTTTAAAAAAGAGGATAAGCAAGAACTCTAGAGATTTGTTGTGTGTTTGGGTCCATGCGCGCAGTGAAATATCCAGAGTCCACGTAAAAAGAGGCTATTAAAATAAACAAGAATCGTCGACAGCAGGATTCGAACCTGCGCAGGCATAGCCCAACAGATTTCGAGTCTGTCTCCTTAACCACTCGGACATATCGACAACTTGTTAGACGTGAATAATCGATTATTACATACTCGAAGTTGAATATTTCTCTCCTAATTGTCTTGAAGTTGAATATTTCTCTCCTCTCCAGTCCAAGATGTCGAACTCGAAGGTGGTGTGCGTCACCGGCGGCAGCGGCTGCATCGGATCATGGCTCGTTCATCTCCTTCTCGAACGTGGCTACACTGTTCACGCAACTGTTCAACATCTCAGTTACTTTTCTCTAACATCTATTATAGTATTATATTCTCAATTATCTATCAATTCTACTTCTTCCTTCTTTTAAACCTATATTCATATATATCTTCTCCTTGTTTTGTTATGTATGTAATGTAATGTAGACGATATTACTGAAACCAAACATCTTCAATCCCTTCGAGGAGCTGAAACTCGCCTCCGTCTCTTCCAGATCGACCTCCTCGACTACAACTCCATCGCTGCCGCCGTCCACGGCTGCGCCGGCGTTTTCCATCTCGCCTCTCCCTGCATTGTCGACCAAGTCCATGATCCCCAGGTCCTATTTTCATCCCCCCAATCTCTTCAATTTATCAATTTTCCACTCTCTCAATTTTTTGTTTTGTTTTGGGGTCGATCAGAAGGAACTTCTGGATCCGGCGATTAAAGGGACAAACAATGTGCTGACGGCGGCGAAGGAAGCAGGGGTGAGTCGTGTCGTCATAACTTCATCCATCTCGGCTATAACTCCAAGCCCCAACTGGCCAACCGGTGTTCTTAAGAATGAAGATTGCTGGACTGATATTCAATACTGCAAGGAAAAGCAAGTCAGTGTTTACTTGTATTTCAAATTTCAATTGCTCCCTCAAGTATAAGTGTGTGACTTTAGCTTTGAACTGCCATGGCTCAGTTATGGTATCCGATGTCAAAAACATTAGCTGAGAAATCTACTTGGGATTTTGCCAAGGAGAAAGGTTTGGATGTTGTCGTGGTAAATCCTGGCACTGTGATGGGCCCTGTTATTTCTCCAAAACTTAATGCAAGCATGGTAATGCTTGTACGTCTTCTTCAAGGTAATTTATCCATTCAGAGAATTTTGTCAATCTCTTGCGATTATCTTTTCACATTCTCTGCATACTTATTGCCTAAGTTTTCTATTTGTGTTTTGCCAAATTAAAATGGGAGTAATTCCATAAACCATTCATATAGTTGACAAAGTGTTTATTACATCCCAATCATCTTTTCGGTTTGTTTTCCGTCTCTATTATGGGAATTTTGCAAGTAGTAGCAACTTTGTTCTTAGGGAATTTATGAAGGGTGGAGAAATTGTTTGCCTTATGTTTGTCACGTGGACGGGCATGCCCCCTATTTATGCTTTAATTTTGATACTGATAGATAGATACTCGCCTCAAATGCAAGTGTTACCCAGAACTTTACGTTGATTGCTTTCTAGTTCTATGGGATTATCACTGTTCTTTTATTGCCGCTATTGTAGGCTGCACTGAAACATATGAGGACTTTTTCATGGGATCAGTTCACTTTAAAGATGTAGCCTTAGCACATATTTTGGTGTACGAGAACAAAGCAGCTGCTGGTAGGCATTTGTGCGTTGAAGCTATCTCTCATTACGGTGATTTTGTGGCAAAGGTTGCTGAACTTTATCCCGAGTACAATGTTCCCACGTAAGCAAACCAAGCCTCAAAATTGCTTAATATACGATAATAGCATGTTCTAATCTCACTATATAAATTTAAAAAAAAAATCGTTGACGGAGGAATCTCATCTGTATGAGTTCATGAATAAATATGTAGCATTCTTTTTTGACAAAGCAACTTGGTTCACATTGGGAGCTGTAGTGTTCAACTGTTCATTATCCACTTACTAATTTTGTATGCTATCAATCATCTGTCAGCTTTTTCGTATTTAAAATATTATGTAATGTCATTGGAATTTTAGTGTGGAGAGATCAAGTTTTCCTTTAGTATTGCCATTACTCATGCCGCATAGCTTTTCCGCCGTAATTAGTGGTGCATGTGGTTAACTTTTTGATTCGATGATCCCATCTCACACATGGAAAAGGTACATCTATCACAGTAATATTTGAAAGTTGTTGACACCTTTCACACTGATCAGTTATCATTTAACAAATAGCCAAATAGGCTAATAGCCCGCGTTTGCTTATTTTAACGTATATACAAGTCTTTACCTCATTCTCCTGCATCTTTTCCCGTTACATTTGAATGCATTAGCCTAACTCCAAGGTTTTAAATTGAGGATAAGAATTCAGAGGTAATTGTTATTTTCCCCTTAAAAACCTGACCACCTTAGAAATATACTAGGACAGTATTGAAGGGTTACTTGATTGTGATCATGCTAACTATATCCTTTTTCTGTAAAGGTTGCCTAGAGATACCCAACCAGGATTGTTGAGAGCAAAAGATGCGTCCAAGAAACTGATCGATTTGGGTTTGCAATTCATTCCCATGGACCAAATTATTAAGGAAGCGGTAGAGAGCTTAAAGAGCAAGGGGTTCATTTGATCATTGACTCTGCGCCTTCACTAGAGATATTGCAATGAGTATTTATTGGCTATGTATAATGTAAAACTGTTTAAAATCTGTATTATTTTACTGTTGTGGTAGTGTTCAATACTTTTCCAATTATAAAGATGCTGAAAGTTATGGAGTGCACATCATTCTCTGGATCTGGACCATGAGAGAGCATGTGTGGGCAAAGCCATTAATGTATTAGATGAAAACTTGTCAAGAGGAGTCAATTTAAAGTTTCAGTGGTAACTTATTACAATTTTCAAAGTTTCTTTGAAGTTTGCCTCCAGAGTTTCATGGTTGAAGTGTTTAATAACGAAATGGAGTAATTTTCTATACCCAAAAAATAAAAAAGAAATAATATTTTGATCTAATTTCAAAATGTTTAAATTGATCTTAAATGTTGGCAAAATATTTCATTTTTGTCCAAAATTATTGAATATGACTTAATTCAAGCTCGAATGTGACGAATTTAAAGTTACGTATTATTTTAAAAGAAGATTTTTTCTATCTAATTGGGGGCGTCAAACCAGTTCAAATCGATCCTAGAAGTATATCACTCGTTTTCATGGTCAATTAAAAAAATTAATCATATTTTTCTCATTTTAAATTCGGATGTGATGAGTATTTTGAATTAAATAGTAAATACTATGATGAGTTGGGTGGCGCAGAAATCATACTTTTGTTTTTGAATTAAATAGTAAATACTATAGTTTTTTGTTATAAAAGGAACAGTTACAGAAGAAAAGGGAGTACATACCGTAGTGCTAATAAATGTATCTAAAAGCATCTCCCCAAACATCTCTAAGGTAGTCATTAATACGCCTATACCCCACCTAAAATCCTAAATTGCATCTTCCCTTTTTTTTATTACTTTTCCGTCCTCCTTCCTTTACCGGCGTGAGGCGTCAGCAGTGAGAAGAGAAGAGAAGAGAAGAGAACTACACAGTCACTCCAACTAACCATCAACAACAGCACACACTCAGTCTCAGTGAGATGCTTGGGTGTCTTCGTTTCATGTTTGTTATTAGCTTCGTCATGGGTTTTAGTTGTAGGGTTGAAGCTGTGGGTGTTAACTGGGGCACCTCGGCCTCCCACCCTCTACCACCGTCCAAGGTGGTGCTTCTCTTGAAGTCCAACAACATCAACAAAGTCAAGCTCTTCGATGCCGACTCTAATGTTCTTCAAGCCCTCTCTGGCTCTAATATAGCCGTCACTCTCGGCATTCCCAACAATATGCTTAGAACCTTTAACTCTTCCAGGAAGGCTGCTCACAGTTGGGTTCATGATAATGTCACCCGCTACTTTTCTATTGGAGCTACCGGAGTTCGCATCCAGTATGTTCTCTTACATACTTTCTTCTGACATCGCTTTCCAATTTTTGGGTTTTCAAAGTAAATGCCACCGGCAGAGGATAACTGGGTTATCTCAGTTTCTCCCTTTCATTTCTCCATTTGCTCCCCCCCCTTTTCTGCTTACAAGATTTTGGTGTCTTGAGTTGTTGTAGTCTTATTTGAACTGTTTCTTTCTTCTTTTGTCTCCGTTTATTTGTATTCATTTTTACTCGTGACTTCTTGCAAACCGATGATGCTGAAAAATACTGAGAGCTTTTTTCTAAATTTCACTGTCCATTTGAATTTTGATGATCGAGCTCCTGAAGAATTTAAGAAAATAAAGAGAGCTGAGGACCGCTGAAAGAAAGTTTGAGAGAGCATGGCTTGTAGATGAGAGAACAATACCATAAACATAAACAAGTGCAGAATCCTAGTTGGTATTCGTTTTCTGAGGCCGTAGAGAAACTTTGTTTAAGTCGCCAGGTTCTACTTTAAACTGTCAAAACTGAGTGCTGGTCCAAATAGGGTGATGATAGTAACAGATGAGATGTTGTAATATGTGGTTCCAGTACTGAAGATTGCATAGCAGTTAGTTTCTGTTACATAAATAATGCATCTTTTGATCCCAGATGAAAACTATAAAAGTTTGAATCTATTTCCTTAAGGATTCAATTTTAGGAGGAAATAATATTTGAATATCCTAGTTTGCATGCTTGGAGCATGAATGTTGGTCTTTTACTTTTTGCAACTTGATTGCGTCAAAGCTTGTGCTTCACCCTGAGAATATCAATGATGGAAGTGTCTGATACTTTGTTGACTTTTGATCTTATAATGCACTCTTGGTTTAAAACCATGACATGTTAATGCGGGAAGCTTCTTGCTGATGGCGGCTTTCAACTTTCTTTCTATAATGTTGTTGAAAAATAATAATCTTAAACATTAAAAATAGAAGATAAATTATAGAATGATACCCTAATCTCTCTAGTTAAGGATACGGATTAATTGTTCCTAGAGGATAACAGTCTCCTTCATCCTTCACAGAAATCTAACAAATATTGCTTACTGCTTGGTATGGAACCTATGTAATTGGCCCAACAAGGAAAATATTTTGAGGCTGTTCTAGATATTAGTAAATTAGCTTCCACAGTAGATTGTGAGTTGGCCTGTCTTTTCTTCTCTTATAAGTCGTTTTAATCAGCTAACAGAAATTGGAACAGGCTAATGAGAAATTTGTCAAGGAGGTATTACCTGTCTGTTTGGCTAGAGCCATTTAACTTTACCACAAAATTTATTCTTTAGCCTAATTTAAAAACGTGAATTATCTTTGAAGAATGATAGATATGGTGTTAAACAAAACTTCTGCAGATATGTTGCTGTTGGTGATGAGCCATTTCTCCAAAGCTATGGTGAGCAATTTCATCCCTTCATCATTGGAGCAGTTACAAACATTCAGGCAGCTTTAATGAAAGCAAAACTGGACAGCAAGGTGAAAGTTGTGGTTCCATGCAGTTTTGACAGTTTTCAGTCAGAGGCCAACCTTCCCTCCAGAGCGCGCTTCAGACCTGACCTTAACAAAACCATGATTGAGCTCCTCACGTTTCTTGACAAGCATGGATCACCTTTCGTTGTGAGTATTTCTCCATTCTTAACCCTACTTCAGAACAAAAACATCTCACTGGACTTTGCTCTCTTTAAAGAAACTGCACACCTTCGTAATGATAGCCATAAGGCATACAAAAACAGCTTTGACCTTAGCTATGATACCGTGGTTACAGCATTATCAACAGTGGGATTTCCAAATATGGACATTGTTGTGGCAAAGATTGGTTGGCCAACAGATGGAGCAGTCAACGCGACCTCATACCTTGCAGAGACCTTCATGAAAGGTTTGATGAACCACCTCCATGGTAACTTGGATACCCCACTTAAACTTCGGCATCCACCTATTGAAACATACCTTTTTAGCCTTCTTGATGAGGACCAAAGGAGCATTGCTTCTGGAAATTTTGAGAGGCATTGGGGTTTATTCACGTTTGATGGTCAAGCAAAGTATCATGTGGATCTTGGCCAAGGTTCAAAGAGCCTAGTGAATGCACAAAATGTTGAGTATCTTTCTTCTAAGTGGTGTGTAGTAAACAACAACAAGGACTTGTCTAATGTGACTGCCAGTGTTTTAGATGCTTGTTCAAATGCTGATTGTACTGCACTATCTTATGGTGGATCTTGCTTTAACATCAGCTGGCCAAGTAACGTATCATATGCTTTTAATAGCTACTATCAACAGCATGATCAAAAATCCGAGAGCTGTGACTTTGGGGGTCTGGGTTTAATCACAACTGTAGATCCATCTATGGATCTTTGTAGGTTTCCGATTGAGATTCGTACTTCACATTCTGAAATTCCCAGGATTTATTATCACCAGTGGACAACCTTACTTGTGGCGACCCTCTTGGCATGCTTTTGCTATTTGACATAAGGTAAGATGGAGATTATTTTTGCGGCTCTCTCCAGCTTATTAGTCCTGTTGGTTTTTATTGTTGAGTTAGATGATTTTGCACTTCAAAGCTCTTATTCGTTCATACATTTCTGATTATTCCACATCTTTTGGAGGCTATGGGATGCCCATCCCTTGTAATAATATGAAAAACTCATCTATCATTATGCTGCATGATTGTCATGAAATGTGCCAATGTGGTCATGCAATTTTGGTAGATGTACAAACACAATCATGACCACTGGATTTATAGGCCAATAATACTATTGGCACTAGAAACATACAACTCCACAAGAAGATCACATACATTTCAGGTTTCAAGATAAAATAAGTGGTTGATCGATTTACTTAGCCTTTGAAAAAAAAATGAAATCAAGTAATTTGGCTTGATTCTCAATTGAAGAAGAAAATAGATTTAGTTGTACATAGTCAATGGATTATTATTATTTTATATGTTTTCCCACTAATTTATAATTTTATATTATTTATGGACTTCTTTGGCTACAGTTTACAAGTCTCTTCCTATTATCCTTCGCTAGGCCCCTCGATCAGTCAGATTCATTCCAGTGTGCCCGCTTCACTCGGCTTGTGTGTGTGTGTGTTTAGCCAAATACTTCAATCGGCTTGAATGGTTATTGCATTCGATTACATCAATACTTACCGGGGGTGTTCATTGCGTTGCGCCAACCCGCTAAAACCAACCCAACCTACTAGTTTGGGTTGGTTTGGCGAGTTGGTTTGGGTTCGAAAAGTTGAGCCCGTTGTGGTTTGGGTTGAACTGCGGGTTTTAAGATTTTGAGCCCGCTCAACCCAACCTAACCCGTCGGCCCGCTATAATATTAAATAAAAAATAAAATTAATTTTTTATTTAGTTAAAATTATGTTTTAATATCACAAATAATATTATTTTTATAATTTGGTCAATTCATAAATTTTTATTTTCAATTTAGTCCATAAAAAACAAATTGTGAAGGACCAAATTAAAGAAAAAAAATTTAAGAGGGACCAAATTTTTTATAAAATAAATATATAAAAAATAAAAAAACTAGTATGGGCTAACCCAACCCAAACCAACCCGTCCTAAACCCAACCCAACCCAACCCGTGAACACCGGATAAACACTAGGATGCGCTTTGGGAATTGTTATCGCCACTCAAGAGAATTATCATCCCTACTCAGAACGAAACTAAAAAAGGATCTACGTAAATGTATGATTTTAATTCATTTATTAATTTTACATATTAAATTTCATTCTAATAGTAAATATAGAGATGGAATTGACTGACAAAGTGATTTTAAAATTTCTGTACGTAAGAATCTTCCAAGCGGAGTCTACAGGTGTCGTTATTTTACACGGACTAAACTCTGCACTAGAAGTAAAATTAATACATTGGAGTAGAATCTACACTTGAAGTAAAACCTGCTGTTGAAATATCTCTATCTACATATCTAAATGACTAGAACTTGATAATTCAATACAAATATCACCAAATTATGTACGCCTTAATTAATAAACAATTTCATTAAGATCATAGGTATATATATATTTTCTCCATCTCTTGTTTCAATAACAATAAAATCACAGAATGCCTATCTATTCACATGCGTCTGCAGTTCATAAGGATGTTGTAGAGCTGCTCCAGACGCATATTGTGGAAGAGCATCAGCCCCTGCTTGAATCTGAAAATGTCGGCAAATTTTGTTATTTGTTATTCCAGTAATAATTTTTGTATGGAGAGAATGGCTCCCCTGAAAACAATATATCTAACAATTCACATTTAATTTTAGAAAAAAAGAAGAAGCTACATTTCATCGCCATCCGGCATATTTAGTAGTACTTCACCTTAATTTGGCAATAAAATGAGTTGGAAAAGAAAATCACCCAGAAAAAAATGGTTGGAGGAAGAAGGGGGCTGCAGAAAATGATAGAAGGAAAATCTTAAAATACATATTCAGCTAACTTTTTTGTTGTTGATGTAGTATTTTGAACTATTATCACAATATATTCTAATTAGTAATTACCTTTACTTTCTATCCATTTTTTAAGAGATATACTTGGCCGGATGTAGGTTAAATATTGTCAATATCATTTCCTCTTCATCTTCCAGTTTCCCAAATAAAATTGACTTTCACTTTAAATCTTCATCCATCACAAAATCATTCATGACACTTTCACTCAATCCAAACAAAACTGGATTTAGAAAGCAAGTATCTAAATAGCAAATATATTTTTGAATTAAGTCACCACCACCAGTAAGTTCAACAACTTTGGGATAAAGAAAAACAAAGAACAGCATTTTCAATGCAAATGCCAATGAACAAACTTATTTCTTGCCCCACGTTATTGGACATTACGTGGTCAAACATGTAATAGCATGTTGTTTATAATGTTAACGTTTACATTTAACAATAATTAGTAGTTCAGACCCCAACCTCCAACAACGCAACAACCATCTCTTTATTATTTTAATAACAAGTAAAAAGTGGATTCCAATATTTCAGATGGGAACTCCCCCATTGAGTTCTCTCAATATAATATGATAAATTTAGATATTTAGTGAAATAAATAAAACAAAGTTTGATACATACCTGGTGCATGCTATAAGAGTCAGAGAATGCATTGACTCCATAACCCATTTCATGATTATCATAGTTTGCAGGATATCCAGGACCTGAATATAAACAACTCCAAAATTTTAAGACAGAGTTCACCCCGAATTTTAAGCTACATTTCGGTTGTATAGAGAAAGTGCTTCAAGATAAATAAGCAATAAAGTCAAATTACTTGGGTTTGTCACTGCAGCCACAGCAACAGCTGCCCTTGCCCTCTTCTCTGCATTAGACAGCTCTACACGTAATTTTTCAACTTCGTGAACCATTATGATCATATTTTTGTCCATTGCCTGTCTGTGCTCAAGGTTACTAGCGTGTGTCTTCTTCTCATATTCAATGGCATTCCTATATTCACCAATAAATATAAGCATATACCTTAATTGTATCCTAAAACCCTGTCTGTGATAAGCAGTGTTCCTAGCATCCCCAAAAGAAAGAGCAAAGAAAAAAAATTACATGCATGTAATTTTTATACTGTTCAAACAATCCATTTCTCTTGTCTACAATTTTTAGCAAAATTCTTCCCAATATCTTTGTATTTCCAACAAAAATCACCTTGGACTTAAAAAATCCTGGAGACAATGCTCAATGGGGATCTATCAAAAGCTACAGAGTGTAGTGCTTCAGAAGTCTAAAAAATAAGAAGGAAGACTAAGCCATGCTAATCTGCATAAGATAATAAGCTCAAGAGCACTTGTTCTCAATCTCCTTTACGTTTAAGAGCTATAGAAACAAATCAAACAGTAGAATATCACTAGTGTAATTATATATACCAACAAATAGTTTTCTAAGAAGTGAAAATTGTAAGAATTGTGTACAACAGTAATTGGTGACACATTAGGTTCGCAAGTAACATTTATTTCATTATTTATTTTATTTATTTTAAAGAAAGTAAAATAATACTGGGGTTTCTGCTAGTCCCATAATGGGAAGTAGGAACTGCTTAAACAATCACTCCTTATACGAAATCATGATAGGGGAATGAAAATAAGCGGTTCGAGTTCAGGGGCACATTGAATTTGGAGCCTGATCTATTGTTTTCAGGCCAATCCATTCATTATGGAATCATATAGGATATTGTTTCCAGCACTAAGTCTAAAATCCAAAATGCATCAATCCACTAATGAAAAAGAGCCAAATGCATTCTGCAAACAGTTACAATGCAATGAACTAATGATGTACATTTCATTTGCGAGAAGACTATACAAGTGGACACTAAATTTTTCATGTCGTTATGTGAATGTCCATGCTTCTTTGTGGGTGCCGCAACAATCAGACAGCACAGCACAGTAGGCATTTACCTAATTTGTTTTCTCTCACCACTAGCAGAGAAATTATCTTTTTATTTGTGCAAATAAATTTTGAGAAACACATAATTTCAAGTATTACATGTATAGCTTCAGGAGAGGAGAAATTGACCTTCCTCGTTGAATCTCATGGCGCATAGCCTCTATCTCGGCCTTGATGGCAGGCAGGTGGTGCGACTCTGCACGAAGCCTGGAAAGTTCGGTCTGAATGGCCTGGAACTGGGAGGCAAGGTCGTTACTGGCGGCACCAAGGTCGTGTATATCTGTCCGAACCTGAAGGAGGTCGGAAGTGATGGCGTCAATGGAGCGGACTTGGGCATCCATGTTGAGGGATTTCTCGTAAATCTGGCGCACCTCAAGGTCTCTCTCAGCCTTCACATCAGCCACAGCGGAGGATAAGTGACGGAACTCTTGCTGAGCGGCGGATATTTCTTGCTTCAGCGCCACGTGGGTGGCTGCCAGGCTTCGGTTGTCCAGGAGAAGGGACTGAATGTGTCGATGCTGTGCAGCCACGCGGTCCTCCAGTGCGGCCACGGACGAACACGGCGACGGACGGCGGGAGACCTGAGATTCATCGATTAAGGGATTTGGGCGACTCACAGAGCCTTCTCGGCGTTTCGAGGACCGACGCTTTCTTCCGGTCATGATGATGATGTCCACACTCCAACTCGATAATTGATTTTTGATACACAGAACCAAAACCAATCCAGTAATAATTTGATACCTGTCATACTACAAAGATATACACATCAATAACATTTAGGGTATACGCTTAGTCTCATCTCATCTCATGTCTTCTTTTTTTTTTTTTAACATCATGCCAAATTCTATAATAATNTTCTTTTTTTTTTTTTTTTTAACATCATGCCAAATTCTATAATAATGTATTATGTTCTCACAACACAAACTCAGTCATCTTTTTTTCATTTTTGGACAGTATGTGGCTCCGGGATGTGGGCTGCCCCATCTTCACAATCATAACGTGCTTGGCTCTACCCCGGCCCATCCATTCCTTGCCTCCCACTACATTTAATTTTAACCCTAAAATATAAATATTAGGTCAAAAATCTATTTTAATCCCTAATATTTCTTTTATTATTTGGTCCTTAATATTTTTTAATAGTTTTATTATTAGTCTCTAACTATTGAATATCAATTATATCTCTCTCGTTTCAAACTCGAATGCGATTAAATCAAAGTTACGAGGTAAATTTGATGAGTTATTTCTTTGCCTAGTTGAAGTTATCGATAAATAAAGTCAAATTAAACATAAAAAATTGAGTCTGAAAATGGGTTGTTTGTTTCATAAATTTGGTGATATTTATATTGTTTCAAGTCTGAATGCAACAGAAACTAAGCTACAAGTTACTCTTGACGAGTTATTTCTTTATATAATTTGGACAGTTGACAAATGATGTCAAATAGTACTTTAAAAGATAATATTGATGTTTTGACCAAACTCATTTTTGGAGTATTATTTACTTCGTTTGTCAATGATTCCAACTAAAAAAAAAGGAAACTCATTGTGAAAATGTAGGGTCCGTTTGGTATGTAAAGAGGTAAGTAAAGTAAAGTGTTTTACTATGGGAAAATGATGAGGAAAGGAAAGTAGTTGAGGAAATGTAAAGTAGGTAAAGATTTAAAGTATTTGGTATAAAAAGGTATGGGAGGGAAAGTAAAATAGATATAGAAAGAAAATGACAAAAATGTCCTTTCCACAATCATCACAAGGCCACCGCCGCCGCCGTCCACCGCCGTCTCGGTTTCATCAAAAAGGAAGAAAATGGGATGGGAGTAAGAGGGCAAATTAGGAATTCTACTATAATTCCTTAGGTAAACTTGAATTACATAAAAAATGTGAAGTAAAGAAAAATGACATATATAATGTAAATGCCTTTACATTGTAATCTACTTTACAGAGCCCAAATTGTCATATCAAACACCTTAAACTTAAAGTATTAAAATCCGAACCCAATTACATTGTAAACCCCTTTTACACCATACCAAACGAATCTGTAGTTGGCCATAATCAACGAGGCATAAGCTTAATGTGAAAAATATAAAAAGGCAAAGGTATTCTTTTGATCCCCAAACTTCACATAAACTTTCAATCTCATTCTCAATATTTTTTTCTGTAAATTTCATCATTTGCTCTTATTTTAATTAAATATTAATGACATCTACGTGGCTCATAACATGTAATGTAAAATGGATAGAAAAATAATTTAAATTTTATTTTAGATTGAAAAACGAGACAAAGTCTATAATAATTTATTGAAATAAATTAGTCAAAAAAGTAACATTGACAATAAAAAAAATATTGAGTACAAAATTCAAAGTTAATATAAAATTTGAACTTTGAAGATAAAAAAGAGTGCTTTTGCAAATAAAGGATCCCAAATCCCTAATTTGACAAACCCTAAATTGATTTTGTTTGTACACAAATCAGATAGTCGTAGACTCGTCGTCCCAACAAAAATCCACTTCAGCTCCATTAATACACCCTTATACTTCACCTCCCGAAACTCTTGTAAGCTCTTACAAAAATTCAACTACGAAGATCTCCCGGAATCTTCCATGCCCCTTTTTTATTTGTGTTTTTGATTCTTGGGATGAAATGAAACTAAACCATTGTTTTACCAGATAGTTGTTCATGGCGGAGGCCCACAGCTCTCGTTTTCCAAACTCATTCCAAACGTGCAACAATCCAAATCCCCATATTAAGCCAAACACTAATTTAGTCGTCAAAGTTTTTCAATCAAGTTTGTGGATTCAAAGTTTGATTACCTAGTTTCGGGTTCCGAAAAACCATTCATGGCGACAGACGCGACGGCCAAATTCAAAAACCCCGACTTTCGTCCTGTTCCGCAGCCGCCAGATTTCCATCCTGAGATCACAGTTTCAGCCCACGATGGCCTCCATTTTTGGCAATTCATGATTGCGGGTTCCATCGCCGGCTGCATTGAGCACATGGCGATGTTCCCCGTCGACACCGTGAAAACCCATATGCAAGCTCTCGGGTCATGTCCAATTAAATCAGTTAGCGTTCGACAAGCCCTCCGGTCGATTTTGAAATCTGAAGGTCCATCTGCTCTGTACCGTGGTATCGGCGCAATGGGTCTCGGTGCTGGACCGGCACATGCTGCGTATTTTTCCATTTATGAGGTGTGTAAGAAATATTTCTCTGGTGGAAATCCCAACAATTCCGCTGCCCATGCGGTTTCGGGTGTATGTGCTACAGTTGCAAGCGATGCTGTGTTTACGCCCATGGATATGGTAAAGCAGAGATTGCAATTAAGTAATAGTGGGTACAAGGGTGTTTGGGACTGTATAAAGAGGGTGTTGAGTGAAGAGGGGTATGGAGCATTTTATGCATCATATAGGACTACAGTTTTGATGAATGCGCCATTCACAGCGGTGCATTTTGCTACATATGAAGCTGCAAAAAGAGGTTTGATGGAGGTTTCCCCGGATAGTGCTGACGATGAGCGCTTAGTTGTTCATGCTACAGCTGGAGCTGTTGCTGGAGCATTGGCTGCTGTGGTTACCACACCCCTCGATGTGGTTAAAACTCAATTGCAATGTCAGGTAAACTTTTTTAAAGCCTTATGCCCTTTCCCCTGAATTTGGTGTTTTGCCTGGTTGGAAATTTTTACAGTTTTGACTAGCATATGTTAAAGCTAGTTTATCTAGCTTTCTAGAATACGAATCGCTAAATGAGTTTATCTACCTTAAACCTTCTTGAATTTGTGCCTAGAAATGGGGGAAAAGGTTTTACAATAATGACAGGTTTTTTGTTGGTTAAATTTGACAAAACTTGTTACATGATGAGGAGGCAGAAAAAGGGGAATTTTGATTTGAATGTACTTACTATCCGGTCTATTGTGTTTTTCATATCCTTTCTAGTCACTAGCTGCCTATGTTTTGCTTGTTAGTGGATTCGAGAATTAATAGATATTGTTTCTATGTAGGTTTTCCCCCATAAATTTCATTAATCCAAATAGGAAATTTCTTATGAGCTTATGTTTTGGTAATGCTGGACATTATTCATGAGCAACTTCAGCATTTACTTTAAATAAAAGATGTGATGGTGTGGCTGAGACTTTATAGATGACACCAAGTAACTAGGTGATGCTAGTTTTTCTTTTTGAGGTGAGTAGCTCTATTATCTGGGAATTGAGTTGGAAAATACAGAGAGATCAGAGCAAAGGAAATTTAATTTGAAAAATAACAAACATAGGCAAGACGAGCAGCAAGATATGTGGAAAGAGATAGAAAAAGAAGCTGAGTCATATTCTGGCACAAAATATAAGAGTTTACCATTGATTATGCTAATATAAAGAAAAGCACATAGATATTCGTTTTCAAGAGTGTTAGACTCATAATGGACGTGGACACTAAGACTACACACTACTAACATTTTTCTACGTGTGTGAAAATTTTTTGGCTTGAATATGCTCTGAACACAGCTTGGACATAGCAGATATGAGAAAGGATGAAATTAGTGACTAAAAATCTTGATGTGGTCATAGAGTTCTAGTTTAACATCCTTGTATTTAGTAATGTTGATAGAAAACAATAATGCAAGGTAGAATATATGATGGGCCTGACATCCTTTTTTTCTGTAAGAGACTTATTAATAGGAATCTTCAAAAGTCAGGATTCAGGTATTGAATCTGTGTATCATATATATGCTAAGATATTGTATCTACATCTCTATCATATAGATTCTTCTTTTAATAGATTTTATGGTGGTGAGCGTGTTTAATTTGTGCCTTTTCAAAGTTAAATTCTAAGTCAGAGAGGATCTGGTTTATTCATTGTTATTAGAAATTTAAGCACAGTACTGCACTGTGGAAAGATGACAGCAATATTATCAAAGTCGATGAGTCTTATTACCCCATCTCCAATTGGTAACATTACAGTCAAAGAGTAATTAATTGCAAAGAGACTGGCTGGTGATCGGGTATCCCAAATTCTCAATATCATGTTATTGATGGTTTCCTTAGTTAAAAGCCAATGCAATTGCATGAAATATATACATTGGACGTCAAAATTTGAAGACATCTCATCAGACTGCTAATCACCCAACCACTTGAGCTAGCCAACATGGGTATAAAACTTAGTGCTTTAACGAGATGGAGAATGATTTCTTTTTGGTTAAAGTCAACCTGATAATGATGAAGATGTTCAAGTGTTATTTTGCAACTCGTGTTTAATTAGATTATTTCCCAAAACTGGGGTGAAATACTTTTGATGTTGTATAAACTCGTATGTACGACTAACAGTTGACAAGAACGTTTTCCTTTCATATTTTGGATTTATTTATTTTTTGTTATCGAATGGAGGTTTACTTATTTAGATTGGGTCTCTGCCATCCTGTTGTTAACTGTTTCTTTCTTGAATTAGATTGTTTTCATGGAGTAAATTGCCGTTTGGTCAAGTTGTTCTTTGTCTGCAAATTGGTATTGCAGATGCTTTCTTGCTAAGAATGCCTGGGTATCTTTGGGTGGAAGTATCCTTATTAATAAAAAAGGAGAATATTAGATGACTATTCTAAGTTCTAACAATCTTTCCTTTTCTTTTGATTTTTTTATTAATAGGGCGTTTGTGGCTGCGATAGATTTAAAAGTAGTTCAATCAGAGATGTTATTAAAACAATAGTGGAAAAGGATGGATACAGAGGGCTTATGCGAGGTTGGATTCCAAGGATGCTTTTCCATGCCCCTGCGGCTGCAATCTGCTGGTCTACATATGAAGCCGGGAAGACGTTTTTCCAAGAATTGAATGAGAGCAGTGATAGGGGCTCTATCACCTAAGTAAAACTAGAAATAGAAATATTCAAGATTCCGTAGTTGCATTATAATTTATAAATTAGAGTCTGTTGACATTTGATGAAGTTCCTCAAACTGGGTGGCTGAGTTAGCAAGCCTTTTTAGGCCCTCATTTTTAAACAGACAAAACTGGGGTAAAAATTTTTTAGGAGCTTGCTATCGAGCCTTCTACGTAAATCTAACGTGGCATTTTTTTTTCTGCATATCATATTCGTACTACTCAAGTACTGACTTTTGAAAACTAGTCACTTGTCAATCGTCATGCACCTAAATTTTTTAAGTCTACATATATGCGGAACATGTGAGCCTGTGAGGTAGAATATATTGTATTGTACACGTTGTCAGTTTTTATAATCTTATTTAGAATGATTGTTTCCCTTATCTTGCTGTTTACATCAAAACTCCTCTTTACTCCATGCAATTCTTTTTCCGTTGCTTTCATGACAATTTAAGCTTAACTTCGTCGAAGCTTGTTTGGTATAATGGGATGCATGAGATTTCGTTTTCTTTTTCTGGGTCAGTCAGTGTTGTTTGTATATATTTATCTACGATTAAGCACCAGTTGCTTCACTATCGAAGTGTTTTGTTACGCTGATGTGTTTTTGCCTATTGTTTCTTATATACATCCTATTTGTAATTGCAATGATGAACATTTAAGACTGTTATCCCGTGTGACTCTAACGGAGAAAATAGGATTTCAGAACAGTAACGGCAGTTATGATTTCATTTACCAGTCAATTGTTTTTTTTTAGAGGTTTGCAAATAATAGAACCCTTCCACTATGCTAAGTGATGGTTACTAGTGTTCTAAATAGAGGCCTGGATGGTGTGTTTCACAGATTCATTTGAGGTTTAATGAATAATATCAAAGTAAAGTATTAGACAAGCATGTCTAACTCCAGTGGTGTCTCCAAAAGTTTCTACAAAGCGATATTACGACATGCATCTAGGACTTTTCAAAAAAAAAAAAAAGACATGCATCTATGAATTCGGGAATGGATTGGTCAATAATTACCTCTGTAATGCAATTACCTATGATCTATTCTAATTCTTCTAGAGTGATATCAATCTTCAGAGACTCACTCATTTATGTAGTAATAATGAAATTAGAGTAACTCTATGTTAATTACCAAAAAAAAAAACAAGGCTCTGTCTTCTCTCCTAATTATCATTTTCCAAAATAATACCCTTTGCAAGATCATGCTTTAGGGTGTGTTTGGGAATTAAATATAAAGTCATTATAAACTCATTATCTCCATTTTCAATACATAACTTGAGCTACAGTGCAACACAGTTGTTTGTTTACCAATTACAAACTCATTACAATAATATTATCTCATTACAACATCATTTCATTACATTTTTCATACCCAATTACTAACGTACCCCTACTCAAATACCTATTATTACCTATACTCTAATATAAATATAAAAAAGTTATTTGGCAAAATGGTAATTTTCAATACCCTCATTTATCACACTTACAACTTTCTCTCTCAATTCATTATTTCTTACTCATACCCCTCTCTCTCTCTCACATATATATATATTAAGATTAATATATGTTAATTAAATTGTTAACTTAGTAAAGAAAGAGAGACCAAATAGTAAATTTTCTCTTATTTTTAATTCATAGACTATAATTTTAAATATGGACGACCAGAAAGGGGTGGAGCCATATAATATAAGATATATATATATATATATATTATAATTATAATATATTTACACATATTATATCATAATATCAGTATATATATGAGTAATATTTTTTGTAGTATAAAATTTAACAATAAAATTAAAAAATTGTAATCTTTCAAATATTTTTTTTTCAAATAACTATCTTATTTTTTAATATACGGTATACTGTCGAAATTATTTATCAAATTATGAAAATAGTTTGTTGTTAGTTGAACATAAATTATTTGGTCAATGAATTTGTAAAGACTATTCTATTTTGATCATTGAATTTATTTTTTGGTCATTGAATTTAAGGGAGACCCAATCGTTGATGAATGCAATTTTTTACGGGTTGAGACACACATTTCACTTCGTAAGGACCAATTCATTGAATTGATATAAAATCGTGGACCAAATAGAAGGTTTTTAAAATTTCAATGTTATTTACATTTTGGTCATTTCATTTCATTACATAAAGCAACTCTAACCTTCATTACAAATATTCACCTTTCGCATAAATTCCAAGACAATTTCATTTCAATCTCATTTTATAACAACCACAACAAAAAGTCAAAATATCATTTCATTATCAATTACCAATTCTACCCCTATACAATTTTCAAAAACCCATATAATTATTTCAACGAACCACGATCATTACATACCCTTTTACATAATTTCACGTCTTATTTTTTTCATTACATCTCAAACAATCCAAACACCATTTATCATTAGATTTTCATTACATAATTTTCTCATTACCATTTCATTATATAAAATCATCATTTCATTACCTACTTATTTCCCAAACACACCCTTAATCTGTTTAAACTAGTTAATTAAAGTTATAATTGGGAGAGTAAAATGCATATCACGAATTCATGAATACCGATAAATAAATTATTAAAAAAAACTTAAAATTTTAAATATTTATAACAATTAAAAAAAAATTGGGTCATTTTCTGGGAGTCATGGATCAATTCTTCACCATCGTTTGACCTTCAGTCTAGAACTCAGAATTGTTTGAGCCTTAGGGCGACGAATCAAAAGTTACAAGCCTCAAGCCGGTGAATAGTGAATTCATTGGTAGCATTGTATTCTATCACGGTGAGTTCGCCGTCTCTATTCTCGATTAGATATAACAGGAGTGAAGTGGGCAAAAAGAATTTGGTTCCCTAGGGCCTTACCTTTGGTCAGTCCCCTTCGACTCTCATCGTTTCTGATTTTGGTTCGGTGCAAGCTTTCTTTCTTTCTTTCTTTTTTTTTTTGATCCAAAGGTGCAAGCTTTCTGATTTGCCCACAATTTTAACATCCCAATTAGGCAAAGCCCTTTTCATTTGTTGCCATTTTATTCTTCAGTTCTTTTCTGTTCTCTGTTGCTCCTCTGTCTCTTTTTTAATGTAATTAATTTTGGGTCCGCAGAAATGGAGGACGAAAACTCTAACCCACTTCGCCGTATGTCAAGTCGAACAAGAAAGGTTGCACCAAAAATGGCTGCTGCCCTTGCGAGTAGTGACAATCGCACACAGGTATTTGTATTCGTTTCAATAGGAGTAGCTTTCTTCATTTTTGTTTTGGTTTAAAAGCCACCGAAAAATATTGTTATCTCTGTCAAGTTTGGTAACTGTAATTCCTTTAGAACCATAGATTGAGATTGGGGTTTTTCTTTTCAGGCAGCTCTTGCACGCCTTGAAGCTTTGGAGAATGACAACGCAGGATTCGAGATTGCAGATGCAAATGATGATGATGAAGCTTCTCTAGACGATGAAGATCAAGGTTTGTGTAGCCTTGGTTTTATATAGCTGTCTTTAACAGTAGACTTACTATGGTTAGATATAGTGATATTTCACGGAATACTTGCATTTGGTTGTGGTGTTAATGGATCTCTTTTCATTGTCCTCTTTTTGCAGTCTATATACAAAAAAAGCAGTCCAAGAGCACCAAAAGGACAACCCGGCAAGCAAAGGCACTTGAAGCAAGGAAAGCCCCAAGAACTTTCATTGAGCTCTTACATGAGGTGACTAAACCATATGCAATATACACTGATAATCTGTTGCTTATGCAATTCCCTTGATGAATTTATAGCTAAACCCTGCTACACACACAGGCAAATCTGGAATCATTACCCCCGCATGTTCCGTCTTATCTGAAAGCAGCAGTTGGAGCACCAAGCTCAACCTCCCGTCGCCACTTTTGCACTGTGTGTGGGTTTTCTGCCACTTATACTTGTGTGAGATGTGGTATGCGCTTCTGCTCATATCGCTGTCAAAATGTACACAATGATACTCGTTGCTTGAAATTCGTAGCCTGATAAACAAGCCATTTGAGTCCTGGCTGGTAAAAGGTACTTCTATAAATTCTCAGAGGCACTATGTAAAATTCATTTGAAGTTTGCTGAATGCCACATTTCTTTTTTATTCTGCCCTCGAGCGAGATTCTTTACTGAACACCCCCTCTCCAAAGAAAAAAAACAAAGAAAAGAAAGAAAGAACAAAGGAAAAAGACAACCAAAAATAATTTAGTGATTGTTTTGTTGTTTTCCATATATTGTGTGAAATATCACTTGGCTATTGTGTGAAATATCATAATCATTTGGCTACAAGGATGGTTTTATAGTGTCTCAGACCCTAAGTAACTTTTTAACAAACACAATCAATACTAAACATATATGACTATATTAAAAATTTAGGGTAAATTACACTTTGGTACCATGTGGTTTGACCCTATTTCACTTTGGTGCCCTGTGGTTTGAAACTTGACACTTTGGTACCTTGTGGTATTCTCCATTAACACTTTGGTACCCTTTGGAGCTATTTTGTAATTTGAACCATAACAAATTGTGCAAAAATTACATATTGGCCCCAAAAAATTTTCAAAAAATTACAAATAGGTCCCTGGATACATATTATATAGGGACTAAAATGAAAAATTTAAAATTTTTTTGGGGTCAATATGTAATTTTTGTAAAATTTATTATGGTTAAAATTACATAATAGCTCCAAAGGGTACCAAAGTGTTAATGGAAATACCACAGGGTACCAAAGTGTCAAGTTTCAAACCACAGGGTACCAAAGTGAAATAGGGTCAAACCACAGGGTACCAAAGTGTAATTTACCCAAAAATTTATAATCCTCTTGTTTCACGCTGCTGATCTAGTTAACCCAATTAATATATGTCCATGGCCTTGCATTGTCATGGTGATTAGCTTAAGGTATATACATTAGTTGGGATGGTCTAAAGAAAATTAACTTTCTGCTCCCTGGCTATGTGGGCAGTTACACCACTGAAGGAGCAAGTGGGAGAAAGGTTTTAGGTGCATTTGGTCTGCCAAATATTGGTAGATCTCGTCAATTATGAACAATCATTTATACATTTTAGGCACACTTTTTAGTGGGGCCAATTTCAAACATGTTTGTTTGTTTATTCGTAAGTAGCTTGATCTACGTATGTTTGTTAAAGCTATATCTACCAAGAATCTATCTCAAATGGGAATCCAAGTCTGCTATTTTTACTCTTAAAAGTGCTATTGACTTTTAGGAATAAAACATATTTTTTCCTCCCCTGAACAAACAAGTACTGCTAATACTGATAATAAGAAATCATATATCTTTTATTTATCTTCTAAGAACCTTACACCCAATCAAGAGACAATCAATAAGCTTCCCTGTTGAGGACCATCCATTTCTGGATATGGGAAGAGAGCAGCCATACTGACTACTTCGAAAACATTTGAAAAATTCATAAAACTGCATGCCAATATTTCACAAGCACAAAATTTAGGACTGATTACACATTCTTGATTTTAACACGGGGGCAGATCAGCTGGTGGAGGTATTACTGTCTGTGACGGCCCAACTCCATTCTCTACCAGGAATGCCATTGACAAACCCCAATTAAGGTGTGAATCTATGTGACAATGCATGAACCAAATTCCTGATTTGCACCAGCAAATGAAATCACAGAATAAGTTATTATTATTTTTATATACAAATTGCAAGTGTAAGACTAATAAATTTCAACAGTAGCATATTACCTGGATTATCAGCCACAAAACGGATAGCTACCCATCCTCCTGGAGTTGATCCAACGGTGTTCCTCACAGGTGGGTCAACAAGGTTAAAATTAGCAGGATCCGTTGCTGGGTTGAAGTTGCCAAAACCTGAACCAACTACAAAGAAGTGAAATCCATGAAGATGCATTGGGTGGTCCTCAGTTGTTACTATACTCGTATCCTGCAGAACTATTTGGACCCTGGAACCGTACTTCAACTTGTAGAGCTTAGTTCCTCGGGAAGGCGTCCATAGGCCTCGGGGGACATTCCCTGTATAGTTAAATTGTAATGGAGGTACAGGAGGAAAGTCTGTTGTGAAGACCCCTGGAATGCCTTGATAATAGGCTTGCATCAAGGAGATGGTTGGGAGTACAAAAGAAACATTGTTCATACTGGCAGTGAAACGAGTTCCATTTGGTCCTTGACACCGGGGGCTGTTAGGATTTGTGCAATTGATTAATCCTAACCCCACTGTGGCATACAGACTTACGTCAACTTCTGTAAATACATTGATTTTGGAAAGACCTCTGATTCTAGTGGTGAATGCTGTTGCAGTTGCAGTATCATTGAAGGCTGGCAGAACTGGCAATATTGGTGTTGAGAATGGTCCCTTGTTGCAACAGCTAGCAGATTTATATTCAAGGATTGCAGTGGTAGTGGTATTATCAAATGGAGCATTCATGGCTGATTCATAAGCATGTGCTGCCATGTAATAACGTCCTGGGGGTTGATCGCCAGTAACAAGTACGTTGAATGTTTGACCCGGTCCTATCACGAGGATTCTAGTGGTGAGAGGTTTGGTATAAGCGGCATCAGTGCCAACAACTGTCATCCTGTGGTTGGCGATTGAAAAGAAGAGTTGCTGATTGAGTGCACTGTTGATTAATCGCAGGAGAATTGTCTCACCGGCTTCTATTGGAACTCGTACAGTATCTGCATTGTGTTTTTTTGCATATGTTACCCGTCATTTAAAATTTTCTTTTCAAGGTACATAGAAGTTATGACTCGAGAATAAGTTCAAACCTTGGCTGGAGCATCTGTAGAGATCTCCAGGTTGACCATTCATGGTGAATGCAACGGATACATTAGGAGCTGCTCCTGTGAATTGCGCTAGCCTTAAGAGACTCACAGGATTTCTGTCAAACCATTCCCCTGTTCATCATCCCAAATAATCGGTTATGACTGTCTTTGCTTCACAGAACACTTGGTGCTCAATAACTTTTTAGGTGTCCATTGTTGATGGTAAGCTAAATACGAGAAGGTTTAAGAGATATACCAAGAAGAATGGTGAATTCTCGCTTAGGCATTGAGAAAGGATAAGGAGAACCCAATTTTGGATATATTATGAAAGCTCCATAGACAGTGGCTCTTAGGAAGCCAGTATGAGCATGCCACCACAATGTGCCTTCTTGATTTGTGATTGTAAAGCGGTATGTGTAACTTCCCCCTGGCATGATGGGACACTGAGTCACATAACTAGGTCCATCTGCCCATGGGTTTCGCAGCATTCTCAGGCCATGCCTAATGAACCGTACACATCAGAGTGTGAGGAAGATAAATACCAAGCAAGCACTTTAGCATGATGAACATACTGGTTATTTCCCCCCTCTACTTATTTATTAAACAAGAGAACAATTTTGGAGAAATTGTTGTCTGAGACATAATATATTTAGCATGGATTTATGTTAATGTGAATGGTGATGTAAAATGTTTACCAGTGGATAGATATGTTGTATTGTGCACTGTTAACTACTTTGATAACAAGAGAATCTCCATTTCTGGCTTCCACAGTTGGCCCTGGAAATTCCCCATTTACTGTGAGTATGTTGTGGGTTCTGCACAGCCTCTTCACTGGCGTATTTTGAACCTGTTTCAATCAATTATTGAAGTTTTGCTAATTAGTAATGAGCTTCATCATGTATTGGATCATCATCCAGCTAATACTTACAACAAACTCGTGGTAGTGAGTCTCTGCAGCTGCAAAAGAATCAAGGCAAGCAAAGATAGTGACCAGGTTGAATAAGAGCCACAAGCAACATGACTTGAGATGGAGATGGGAAGTCTCCATTTTTTGTCTGACTTTGTTGAGTGGAATTGCTTGGGTTATGTTTAGTTTGGTTTATAATGCAGCTATATATAGAAACTGATGTGGAATGCAGCTATTTTCAATTTTGAATGAGCATTGTTTTGGCCATTGCATGAGTCGAGAGCACTTAATATTTAAGATAATTAGTCAAACCATAAATATTTGGTGCACCCACTAGCTCAATAAACTGTGGAGAAAATGTTACGTTTTTTTATTTAGATATATAGAAGTGATATGCTAATGCCTTTAAATTAATAAATCTTAAAAACGTTTTTGCTAGTGACACTGCCAACTAGTTCTTACAGAAATCTCTTATATGAAAGGAATGAAAATTGGTGAGAGGTGAGGATATTTTACCATAATCCCATCAAAATTAGCTTCTCCAATTATCTTTTTCAAATTATAATCTATCTAACTAATGTAAGGTTGATTTGCAATTTTCTTCTTCGGCACTCTTTCTTCATTCAGTTTATCAAATTAACTTAACAAATGAGAAGAAAAATTCAGTTTCGAGTTATCTCTTCCATCCAATGATTCTTTACTCTCATAATTTGGGGTAAGCATCATAGAGGACATCGAATAGTTTGAAACTAAACATGATAACTATGCATGGTTCATATGCATTTGTTATACTAGTGATCAACCTAGTGATAAATCAGCTTAACTCTGAGATATTTATTTGAATATTGAGTTCTAACAGAATATAAGTTTGAGTTTATGACGTTTCATTTTCCTTAAAATGAGACTCCTAACTACAAAATCAGAAATCCCGAGTTTCCCACTCTCTAAATCAGTCGATTTCATGTACAGCGAACAACTAGTAAAATAAGTCGTTTGCTCAACGATTTTAGTGCCACTGGGTCATGGGGACCATGACTGTACTTTTTTTTTTCCCCAGCTTATGTAAAGTTTAAGACTTTAATTTAAAAACTTCATTTTCTTATCTCAAGTAAAAAAATATATAGTGTAGCAAAGGTCAGGTTGAATTTTGGTATGGTTAGTGATGCCTGAAAAGGACATTCCCATACCTGAGTGGCTGAGTCTATCTGCTACATTGACGACGTGTCTCACAAATATAACTAATAATCGTATCTCTAACATTTGATACGACTTCTTCTCGATACACAATTATAAAGTCAGTGCTTAACCTTTTTGTAGCATGTCATAATTGACTAATTTTGGATACTGTGAGAAAGTAGCACTATCAGTCTAGCACCTTGCCACCTTCCCCTAAGATTCGTGGGCTAAGACTAATAAAATGAGTCAAATGGGAAATGGCCAAAAGTATAGTAACTAGAAAAGCGTATGAGGTTCCAAGACAAGTAACAAGTTTTGGTTAATCATCAATCTAGGCACTAATTGATATGATCACCACATCTCTTTCGCAGTAGGTTTAGAAAATTTGTCAAATGAAGCAGGTTTAATGGTTTGACAGTTCAACTCTCTAATGTTTATAATTATGAAAAATATTATGAGTTGGGGTGGTACTTGTGACATTATGAGTATGCTTATTGTTACTAGCTTTTGTTTCTGATGTATTAGGTAGACTGTCAACTGATATGAATTTGTTTGTTAAACCTAACCATAACAAAAGCTTGAATAACTTGGTATCATCATACGTAGCAAGTGACATTGTCGGAATCTAGATTTCATTACACTGTGGAATACGAGACATGAAGGCCAATCACGAGGTTGGGTACTGAAATTCAAGAATCGCTTTTCGGATCCAAAACCAATGGAGGTAGAGAAATCAAACAGAATGTCCGACGTCAAAACTATCACAAAAATGCAAGCTGTGAGCCGCAAGAGAGAACTTATTAACCATCAAAGTACTTGTGTACAAAAGCCACAGAAAAAAAAAACATAACAAAACAAATCAAATACAGAAACCAGCCTCCTCTATCAGCCAACACCAGACCTCTCAAAATTCTCGCATCAGCCAAAGTCAGAAAAACCACCTCCCTTTGAGAAACAATTTAACAAAAAAATATATATATATCATTTAAATTTCTTTTCTCAATGTAATTACAAAGAAAATAAAATTTCTCTATTTTGTCTTTAAAATATTATTAATTTTTTAAATTTGAATTTCTAGAGATATTATATATATATATATATATATATATCAAAATAATTCCTTCAAGAAGCATTTATGGCTCTAATGTGGCGAAATTGAACTCTAATACAAAAGCGCTATCTGGGGTACTGAAAATTGTACAAATCTGTATACTAGGTAATGCCCACCTTGAATCTCTTATCAAAAGAAACTACCGTTTTGGTTCGAAGGAGATATTTAGTAAAATGCTTTTCTTTTTATCAAAGAATCGTTTGTAGATAATCAAATTGAATAACTATATAATCTCTCTAGACAAAATCATTAATTTACTAAATAATAAACAACAAAAATAATAATAACTGTTACATTAACATGTATGAATTATGAATGTAGGTTGGGTTTCTTTTGGATTTATTTTAAATTCTACTTCAATATATGCTCATATTTGCATGGAAAGAAGTGTTATTGTAGAGGGAAACAGCCTTCATTTGCAGTTTGAGGGGCATACCAAATCCCTTACCCATGGAAGCACAGGATCGGCAAATTTCAAAATTCGGTCATTTCATTTAAACTAACCAAGCCAATAGTACAAAGCCAAAATTTTTCCTTGTCTAAAATAAATAAGAAAAGTGGGGGAAAAACCTTTAGTGTACACTCTAGTCCGAGAGAGAATTTTACAGGAAAATGAAACGGAAACAAAGCTGCTAATAGGCAGACGACAAACCTGTTAAGTGTTCCAGAGAACTTTCGGACATTATATTTTCTAGATAGATGAAGTTAATGAGAATAACATAAAAAGAACTGAAGCCCAGGTCTGGTGGTAACTAATGACAGCATTGATGTGTAGTAGGCCATAAATTGAAGGGCCCTGGCGTGGATCTAGCGGATAGCAACATACTTCAACACCAGTAAATAATGATGTTCCCTCAGAGTTGAGTTATCTGCTGTTTAATTGACTGTAATAACTTGAGTTTTGACTCACATATTTTAGAAAATTCTGTCAGTACTTTTCGCTTCCCGGTCACCATTTTCCTTGCCACATCAATGGGACTCCAGGACTTGAATGATTGGGAGATGCGATCACCAATTTCTGCGTCATCTGCTGAGGAAATATATGATTCCAAAATGCGAAAGAACTGTCCAGTCCCGTCATTATTTCGAAGAAGGGAAATAATGTCTTCCAAATTCTTATCCTCCGAAGTTTTCTTCCATTCTACTATCCATTTTATTATCTCCTCTATCACACAAGACAAATGCTGTACAGAACTTGTGAATGCATGTGCCAGATTTGAGTTGGACTGATCTACTGATCCACTCTTCTTTTTCTTTCTACCCGATGGAAGACAGGACTTTATACAAGACTGGATTACAAGTCCATGCCATGCTAAGGGTTCTGTAACTAACTGGATTAGAACTTGAACATCACTCCAAGAAGAGCAGAGCTCAGACTCCATGCACCTTACCTTTTCTAAAATATAAGTTTCCAGCAAAGAATCCAAGATACTCCAAGTACGAGGTCTAAATCCATTTTCATCTGGCTGCACCAGTTCATGGGAACTCAGACTCCATGCATTCAAGAACACCAAGAAATTTAGCCAGTCTATCAAGTTGGAGCCAATAACCTGTATCAGTATATTTCAAAACATGGATCAAATCTCCAGTTGCAACCTTAAAATGATTTTGCAATATTCTATCAAATAATTCAAATGTATAACTGTTTACAGGTAGGTGTAGGTCTTCAGACAAGTACAAGTACACCCAAACTGCAAACCCTTTAATAATAGAGCACTACTATTATATAGATGAATGTCTTTCATTTTCACTTCTGACACATCTAGGAGATAGAATACTTGTCAATTTAACGCAGTTGCAAAGATGAAAAAAGTGGGCCAACGTATGTATGTGACATATGAAATTTTACATTTACATAAAATTTCATGATTTTATCTATATGTTTGAATAGTAGCATAAAAAATTAAGTAATCATACCGCAGAAGACCTTTCACTGCTTGGAAAACCCATGATCATGTCCACTGCTTCACTGAGAGTAAAGTCCAACAGATGAGCATAGCGCTCAAGTAACAATTTCAGCTCTGAGGTTTTAGGTGGAACAGAGCCGTTGACCTCTACATTCTTCTTGACTGATGCTGAAGCACTTTGAATAGAGAGAAAGATCATACGAGGAAGTAGTGATCTCTTCTCAATGTCTCTCTTGAAACTCATTTCCCTTTCTTTTGTCTAATTATGTGGCAAACAATGCAGGGAAAGGAGGGACATGTAAAAAGTGTAAGTTAATCTTCTTACTGGAACGAAATATAGATTATACACCAGCCACAAAGTCATATCAAGGAAAGATTTCACCTACCAAGATTCCTCTAGGACAATAAGAAACCCCTTCAAATGGTCCTGAAACGGGTGAAAACTGTCAACCAAGGTCTGCCAGATTTATCAACAAGCAAAAGTCCCATTGAAACATAATACCAAATCATAATCAGAATCACAATTAGTTAGCTACATATTCCTTTCTAAAACCTATCATACACAAGTATGTCAAATCCTATTATTTCAGATTTATTCATATGTTTAAATAGACAAGCTATCCATAAAAACTCAATCACATTACTATCTACAGTTCCAAGGCCATCCAAACAAATTACTCAACGGTGAGGACAATTAATCAGATACTTGCTAGAAAATAAGTTATTAAAATATTGGAAATTCCTTGTAACATTTGCTATGGTCGGGGAATGGCTTCCATAACTGTGCAGCCAGTAAATAATGGTGTAGGAAACTGTGTTGATTTTTGGAGATTTAATGACTTAGGAACATATGCTGTGTTCTGTAGAAATTGACATCAATGCAACAAGTGCCAATGTGGGAGATTATTAGAGCTGACAGATTTCAATATGGTATGTGTGATGGAGAATCAATAATAATGGAGACCTTGGAAAAATCATATTCTAGAAAGAAGAAATGAATTATTGCTACCTAGGGAATATTAGAGTTTGACTGGAAAATGAACTATGCTTTTATTATCTTGGAAATAAGAAGAAGTAATAGCATCTAGGAAATATCTTTACTTTATTATCTTGGAAGTTGTTATATTTTTAGTAGTTTTAAATTATCTTTGACTTGGGCTCTCTATATAAAGCCCCTTCTATCTTTTTGTAATGAAGTTCATGGATTATTAAAAATATTATTTAGATTATTGTCTCTCCCTCATTTCTTCTATTCTCCCTCTATTTCTCCCTTCTCCCTCAATTTCTCTACTTCCCCCTATTTCTGTTTCTTCCCCCTCTGATTTCTCATTCTCTCCCTTATTGTCTCTTTGTTCTACATCAATGTGTTAATAATAATTTCCTACTTTGATTTTCTCCGAGTCTATGTCATCAATTTCCCTCTGAGAAAGAAAATGTTTTCTGCAAAATAGTCGCAAGCCTAACACAAGCATTAGCTTCTAACGTCAAAATGTGATTGAGAAACTGACCTAAAAGATAATTTTTCTCTGAACTTGGTGTCCACCATGGTCGTGACTGCAAGTCTTCATTGAAGGTCAGAGATTTTGATCCAATCTCATTAGAGAGCTCAAGAAAGTCAATTCCGCACTTCAAGGTTTCAAGAACACCCTGGGAGAATATGAATTTGTTATATCTACTGTCATACGCATTAGAAAGATAGTAACCTACAGCAAAGTTGCAAGATGATAGTTACCTCCTCTTCTTCAATCTTATCTGAATTCTGTTTTAGCTGCAGCATGGGTGCTTCAACCCTTGCCACTAAATACTGACTAGATCGTTGCAGCCGTTCTTTAAACTGCACGAACTCAATTACCTGAAATATAAAGTACCTCTATGCCTCAGTTTGATATATTCATGGTCTTTTCTCATTAAATTAAAATTGACATGGAGAAAAAAAAAATATCATGTTTGTTCAATTTGTGTATCTTATATAACATGTGCATTATGCCATCTTCACCAGGAAACAAATGGATAGAAGCTCCCTTCATCTAGAGTATGAAAGGAAATCTTGTAAGACTAAAACAAACCTTGGTTAGACCATAAACTATGTTGCATAGGTATAGGTATGGGTACCTTTAGCAATAATTTTTACAAAACATATGGATGCCAATATTTACTATAATAAATTATTTTTTTCATAATATACTAGAAAAGGAAAACCTTGGGAGACTATTCATACTTTTGAGTAATTTCTATGGCGATATGCCAGAAATGTCAGATCAGCAGATTCTCGTAAATAATCATCCATAAACTTGAGATAATCCTTCAGCAGGCTGTCTAACTCCGTCCAAAGAGGAGATACCAACATCAGAGGCAAAATGTGGTGTGAAAAGGTTTCCATTAAAATATTCTTTACATCCAGTGATTTATACCTGAACAGAACCAAAAATTATATTAAGGTCAGGGACGATGAAGACAATGCAAAGTCGAATTAATTGAACTACCTCACCATTCATATGCCACTGAAAGGGCACCAAAATATGAATACAAATGCAACAACAAGATCTTATACTGCCAAACATGTCTGCAAAATAAGACAAGATATGTATAAGTTATTTTAGAAAAGAAAAAGTTCCTGCCATGAATCATGAGGCATCACAAAAGTGTAGCTCAATAAACCAAATGTAACAGACAATAAGATTTGCACAATTTCAATGACATGCTTAACTGAATGCATTTTTATCTTATATTTCTAGATATAATACAAGAAAATTTCTGACCTTCGTATAGCCAAGCCAAACTCCAAAACCATAATTGCTTCTACTAAATAGCCAACATTTCTAGTGCGCCAGAATAACTGTACCAAAATAATAATGATAATTAAAAAAAAAAACTTAACAGTAGCCACAGCATTCATATACATTTTAAGCTAGGAGTATTATCAGAAATTTATTTTTGAATAGAAATTCTGTTTAGTAACATCATACAAATGTAAGCATGAGTATCAATATATCATACACAAATACAAAGAAATCAACATGGGTTCTAGTTTTCTTACAATACCAAAATAAGGATATTATTAACATTCCTGACACGGAACCTCTTTAGGTTTGGAGGTTTGGATGAGGCAAATGCTCATCAAACCTTGTGCTGAACTAGAGGTGGCAAAGATCAAAACTTTGACTGTTTGATTGAAGAGGCTTTCATACCATGTGAAAGAACATTTCATCACAATTCACAAAAGCCTATACTTTTAGAAGGCTTAAGAAAGGTTTCAACAACATTTATAACAAACAAAAAGCCATAATAAACAGCAAAGGTATCAAACAACATTTTGTATTGAGAATTCACAATAATGATGTTTCTGGAAGGGAAAGCATTTGAATCTCAGTTTCCAAAGAATGGAGCAGCTACAAGTAGTCAAGTATATCTATATCTACCTAATAAGGTAATATATATGCTATTCATATCCTCAACCAATATCTTATATTGTCTTCTCTATATTCTTAACCTAATGCCCTGTTATGTACCTTCCCAACCCCAAAAAAAAAGTGGATAACCCAATATATACCTGACAAAACCAGTAGATCCTTTATTATTATAGCATGTGAGTTCATGAGTTGAAGGGAGGGGGGGGACTATAACAATAATCAAAACAACACCTTAAACATCATTTTGGTAAAGTCAAGAAAATTCAGAAATAGTGTATTTGGCATACCTGAACCAACACATTACATGCCACTGAAAGCAACTCCTCACCCTGCATGCTTTCCTGTGGATCCAAGTCCTTTGAAAGGGGAATACTTTTGCAATATATTTCAGCCATTTGCACACAAGAGACTTCAAGCTCTGGGGAAAAGCTCAGATGAGATTTGTAAATTAGGTGAACACTCGAAAATGAAAGTTCTGACTTAACTAAAATCTCAACTAGTTTAGAGCAGGGTTATTAAAACCGGACCGGCCGGTTGAACCGGACATTAGGCCGGTCCGAGTCGTCTTAATAACCGGCCAGACAGAGAACCGGCCTGAACCGAAGGCAAACCGGTTGAACCGGTCCTGATTTAATTTTTTATTTTCTTTTTTGATTTTTTTTTTATAATTATGGGTCAAATCTTAGAGAATGTTGATTATGAACCAAAATTTGATAGAGAAAGTGATCATAAAATGTCACTTGATGATATTATATTGATGAACATTATGAAAATTGATTATCTCTATATTAATTCATGTTAATTTATGAAAATTGTATTAATATATTAATGTTACAATTGTATTTTGTAACCTAATTATGAATATTTGAATTAAAATTTTATCATATATAGGTTTTTTTATTATTTTTAATTTATTTATTTATCAACGGTCCGACCCCGGTTGAACCATTGAACCTTGAACCCCTCCTTCGACCGGTTCAATGGCCGGTCCGGTTTTAATAACCTTGGTTTAGAGGCATAGAAATAACTGTTCTTATTTTCTAAGAAAATATAGTGTAAATGTGTACAGAACTACAGGAGACCCACCATTTGCCGAACACTTGAACATGTTTCCCAGCAATAATTGTTGAATTTTGAAAAGGGATATTGACTGCCCAAGTTTCTTAGCAGGCACAGTTGATAAAGAATCAGAATTTTTCATTAACTTCTCCAAAAGCTCCATCTTCTTATCAGGAATAAATACTTCAGTAAACATCTCAACGTCACCAGTAAAGCAGGCCAAGTGACCAAACCTATGACCATAATACAAAATATTTAATAGTGAGGCTACACTTTTTCAAACACAACATCGGAAAGGAACCAAATGCTGAGAAAATAGCTTTGTAGCTAGCCGACCAGAGTGGCAAACTTGTTTATTGAAGCATGAAGAAAATTATTACAGAGGTCACGTCTCTACTAACAGCATCAGTTTGAACTAGGAATAGATTTTTCATTTATTAAGTAAACAAAACTAAGCCCTAAAGTAGCAGAGTGTAGCATTAATGGTATTAAACAGGTCTCAACATATAAATAGAGGTCATTTCGACTGGAATGACTCAATAGAATAAAACGAATCTCTTAAGGCTACAGAATTAATATTACCCAACTTGGTGGACCTCATCTAGATTTAAATCCCCTTTGGATATTTCCCTATGGCATTCGTCAGTGTTAACTTTTCTTACCAGCTCCAATTGAAGGCACTCTATACACATGAAATTTGAAAAGAAAAATAATAATTTTTTTAGGACAATAGGTTAAATGTTATGATGTACCTGCAAAAATATTCCACAATAGCATCCATTAAGTTGTCATCATTTCCCTTCCCGCGTAAATGCTTCCTTCTTTCAATTTCTATATTTGCCAAGCACGGACCCCTTAAAGAGTTATTAGAGGTATCTGCTTGTAATTTTTGTATGAAAGCCGATGCTTTTGATATTCGACAATCAAACTGCACCCACATAGTGCATGAACCAAATTCCATAAGAATGGTAAAAACTTTCTTTATGTATAACTCATTGACAAAGTAAATACCAATAAAGGGATAAACATTCACCTCATCATCTGTCAAGTGTGAGATCTTGCAACTCACAAATTTTGGGGGTTGAACTGGATCATTAACAGCCTCATCACACCAAGTGCTGCCATCTTCCAGCAAACAGCCTATATAATGAAGGAAATACTTCCAGTCATCTGGGCTGCCAAAAGAAGAGGCAACATCAATAGTGGCAAAGGGAAAGATCACCAGCAGAATTCATAACTAAACTTGGCAAATTACAGATTAGAGGTCCAGCACTGATGCAATGGCCAAAGGAATATATATGATTTTCAACATTATATGTAAATGTGAAGTAAGAACCCAAATGCATACCAAGATTCTAGAATTCTCTGAAAGATATCAGCAGCAGCAACATAGTCGCCTGCCCGAGCAAGAAGTCTACCCTGTCAACTTGAAGTCAGAGAATTCAGGTTGATGAGAAAATTCAAACAGAAAAAATGTGAATAATTGTCCAAGTTTTTTCAATTTTACACATATTACAATCATTTTAATTTGTTCTCTGAAAGCCTTTGAAATAGAATTGGTTGCTACAAAGGTTTGTCACTCCACACAGTGCTGTTTGGACCGGACTGGACGGTCCGACCATCAACCGGCCACTAGAACGAGTTGGTTCAACCTAAAAACCAAAGTAGCGGATAGACTGGATTTAACCGGTCAGAACCGTAGAAACGGCGGTCCAACCGCCCATCTTTTTTTTTTTTTTTTTTTATTTCACATTTNTTTTTTATATATTAAAAGTAATTAATATTTATTATTTATTGCATCGTCCGGTTCAACCGATGGTTCAATCGGTTAAACCGATCAAACCATGAACCAAACACTTGTCCGAGTCATTGAACGGTTCAGACAACATTGACTCCACATATTACACTCATTTCACTACTGCTTGAATACCACTTTTGCATCAACACTGGAATGTACATGAATTCCTTTAATTTTCAGATCTATTATATCAAGCATACCTCAACATTCTCCCAGATATTGAGGTCTCCATTTTAAATCAATGACCACTTTAAAGAGATCTAAAATCTAAAAGGTGAATAGAAGTTACAGTAAGGGGAAAAAAAGCTCCTGAAAATACCTGTATGCGTAGCTTATCAACCTCAATCATCAATAGCGATCCTAAATTCCCAGAGAGAATTTCCAAAGCATCCCCGAACTTTGCTTGCTGTTCTAAGATGGAAATATAGACCATAAGAGCTGCAACGAATTTGAAAATGTTAATACAAGCATGCTTAATTCAGTGAGACACTATGGGAAGCATTTGGTATTCAGGAATGGTTTTCTATTCCCTAAAATGTGCTAGAATCTTAGATTCCTACAAATGGTGCACGGTTTGAAAAAAATTTCTTGGGAACACAGTCTCACAGAATTTCAATTGTTCATTCCCACACAGATATTACATTCTTAGGAATACAGAAAATATTCTAGGAAATATTTTAAGCAAACCAAAAAACTAAACATTCTTGGAATCATATTTTTTAAAATCTCATTCCCAAGAATAAAAAATCAAACTTCTACCAAATGCCCCCAACAAGCTTCATGGTTATTCATGATATATAAGGAAGAAAAAAAACAAATCACCTTCAGGCTCATGCAAGCCATGAGAAGCAACATGTTTCTTAAGTAAACCTTCAGCTAAGTGTAACAGCTTCTCTCCTCCATCGCCATGGAATACCTATCAGCAGTCCAATCTCAAGAAAATAAGTAAACGAAGCATGTAGTATGCATAAATGTGTCAAGCTAAGTATAAATAGTTTAATATATCCACAGAAAACAAGCGATGACTCATGTCAGGTAACTGATCTTGAAAAGCACATTCAAAATCAATACTAGATGTCATGTGTCCAGCAATGGCATGTCTTAAGGACAAGTTCGAACATGGAAATTATAGTGACTAAGAGATTGGTTCGATAATATTGCAATGTTGAGTAAACCTTATTCCATGATATCAGCCACAACATCCTCAACTAAAGACGATATCCTAGCTAATAATTAAATGAGATTAAAGGCATAGATGGTTAAAAACTTCACTTTCTTGGTCATACAATATGTTCTATCCAGAAAACACGACTTTTACACAGCTGTAGCATCATTCATGTAATAACAATTGTTTAGCTTCTGCACCAAACAAGGCTAGCCATCGCGCATATAATTTTACAGCCTCAACTTTTCAGAAGTGAAACCAAATTAAACTATAGCGCTGCTGCAACCATCATTAGAGAAGATGCTGGTTTTGCTGAACTCCAGGTTTTGGGAGAAATCCTAACTTCATACAAATATCTTCATCAAAACTAGCTTCTTTTCTCCCCGTCATTAACGCATAGTTATATCTGGTAATAATTTGAAACTTCACACAGTCCTCTGTACTCTCTTTTAATCTTAGTTATTCTTTGTATTATCATATGGGAGTATCAAGCGGAGAGAGGAACCTGTAATTGGATGCTACAGACTGCCCAAAGCAAGAACCTTTCTTCTCCAACGAGTTTGTACATTTTGATAGCTGTCTGCCAATCACAAAATAAGTCAGTGCAGGGTTATAATTTGCACAAATAATTTAGCAGCAGATGTTGTTGAGGAGCTACACAAGAAAAAGAAAATAAAATCTGGCAAACCTGCTGTTGCTTCACAAATGAGTACTCGCGTACATAGCAGTTAAATAGCCCCATCATCAGTTCCAAATTATTAGGGAATTTACTACATGCGTGCTCATAGCAGCTGGTAGCCAAATCCACTGATCCAATAAAGAAATTTTAGAAATCTAACATTGATACGAGCATAACAAGTTGCATGATAACATTAAAAGGAAAAAAACTACTGACAGTGATCTAAACGCTGAAATACTGTCTGAAGTGTACTGAGAGTAAGGTCATCCATCAAAAGAGAATCATTAGTATACAAAAGCTCTTTGGCATTCAAGCAAACAGATAATGCTTCGTCAGGTTTCCCCATTCTTTCCAAAACGAGAGCTTTGAGTGCCTGTAAGACAGATGTCAGCATATAAAAAAAAATTTGGCTTATGGGTCAGACCCTAAATATGACAAAGCAAAAGATGCAAGTTTGTCCAAGAAAATTAATGCCCTAACCACCCAACCAAAAATATAACAGAAGAAAGTCTATTTCATAATGGCATGCCCTACTCTTCCAGTAAAAATGTTCATAAACAAAGTGCATAATTCCTCTTAAACTGCAGAAGTATGGGAGCAGGGTCGCCTGAAAGAAGAGTGCAATGCACTAGAAAGGAGGAAGATGAATTTAAAGGAAACGATCACCTAACTAACCAACAGCGGAGAAATTCAACTTGACAAAACCCAACCGACATTATGGATTAACACTAATTGCTAAGATATTTGTACCCACAAGGCTCACAGAACCGAAAAGAATAAAGAAAATAACGGGAAGAGGGAAGCGTAGAGAGTGAATTCGATCTTACAAGCACATAAGGTGAATTAGGCTGCTTTGCAAGAAGTGCAGTAACATGCTTGAAAGCGTTCTTGAACTGGCGGGAATCAATGGCGTCCCAGATGGGTCGTACCCGTCGCTCGGGAATCCCACCAGCTAATCCAAACTTGGACGCCATCGGGGTAAGGATTCAGGATCAATAGCTAGCTGCAGTGCTAGTTGTTTTCACCGTGAGGACAAGACCGTGGAACACAGAACCGGGAAGACTGAGCAAACTGGAAACCTAAAACAAGTCTTGAGTTAGTTGTTGTTGTTGTTGTTTTTTTTTTTTTTTTGACTTGGAATTTGGACAGACGAGTCCCTTTACTTTTGGGTCAAGAGACAAAGCGCCCATTTCTTTTTTTGTTTTTGGGTCAAGAGACAAGAGACAATCTTTCGTTTTTTCTTTAAGTGTATTAGGCTTCAGATACTTCTTGCTCTTTGTGACGATTGCTTCCAAAGCTGGATCCGACTCCAATTACGGGCTCACTAATACTGGTTTGTTAGATACTGATACAAAAGGTAATACACGGAGATATTAACATATTAAATTTTTAAAATTACAAGATAATACGACATATATTTATATATATAAATAATTAAAAATTTATAAATTTTGATGAAAACTTTAAAAATTGTAATATTTATTCATAATATATAACATATGTGTTATTAATTTTTTTTTATTGTTTATCATGTTAAAGTCACGAAAAAATTATTTTATATTTTAAAACTTATAAATATTTGTTGTATGGGTGTCGAACGTTCGTGTCCGACATGATGATATACTCTCAAAATAAAGTGTTCATGCTTGATAAGTTACTCAATAATTAAATTTGATTCTTCATTGTTCGTGTAAATCGGCTTGAATTATGGAGTAGTTAGAGATTAATTTGGAGGCCAAGTCCAAAATCTCACTATTTTGAAAACCAGACTGGATTGGTTGAAATGGGAATCGACCAGTGGATCAGTCCGGGTTGAATGCAAAACTGCCCAGACACATAATTGGCAAAAAACCGCTTGAACCGGACGATTTTGGAGTTGAACCAGTTTAGGATTTTTTTTTGTTCTTTTTTCTTTTACTTTTTTGGATTAAAATGATGTTACTTTTAAGGATTTTTTTTCTTATTAAGTTTCTACTCAAAATAATAAGTTGTTTGATAGTTTTCACTTCAATATTTAATCCTCCTAGTTCTTACTTCCTTACTTATTGAAACTTAAATTTAAAGAATTTATTATTTATTTATATTTTTATAATATTAAACTAAATATATTATTTTTAATTTATTTAATTATTAATGGTCCAACTCCGATTAAAACTAAGTTTGATCATTGAACCTTGAACCCCTACTTCAACTAGTTCATTAGTTGATTTGGTAAACCGAAAGCTACAAGTACACTGCATTGAGTTGTTTTCACTTTTCATGATGAAACAATGTAATAGTTCAATAGCCAAGAGATAGTAAATTTTGATAAGTCTAAATCATGTAAAAGTCGACCAACTTTGATCCATTTTAGTCCTAACAATCGTAAGATGTCCTTTTAAATGTACCATTACGATGTAAAATCAAACTTTGCCCATATATTCTCCATGCATGGTCACTGTTCAGCGTCTGTTCAACTTTCAAAGACTTCATCTCATGTATGAAAAGTTGTTCAGCAAAACAAGGATTGCTTGAGAATAAAATTTCCTAAAACCATTCTACACTCATTATAAAATATTGATAAATAAAATCCATATTGTACACATAAAGCAATTCAGGCAAAAAAAATGAGTGTAGAATGGTTTAAGCAATACAATATGGTTTTATTTATGTGTACAATATGAATTTTATTTATCCACAATCCTTTATGCGTAGAATGGTTTTTGCAAAACAATGAATTTAGCAATCCATATTGTGTACAATATTAATCCATATTGTACAATAAAGGATAGTGTCGAATGGTTTAAGCAAAACAATGATTTTAGCAATCCATATTGTTCGAATTCAGCAATGACATTTGTGCTTAAAAAGACAAGTGAAGAGTTTAAATGTGGAACCTTTCTCAATACAAAGGATTGTGGATCGAATGGGATCCTAAATAATTTCAACTATGATTGATAATTCCGAATTCGAATAGATAACTTAAAATTATAGCCACACATATTCCATAAAAAAAAATTATAGCCACACATAAAGCCAGAGAAATGAACTAGCTCAAAAACATTCCATGATAAATGTTGTTTTGTTTTGTCATCCAAATTAAATATTGGTTGATGCTGATTAGGTAAAATTTTAGAGTAAACTCTCAAACTGGTCCCCGAATTATTGGGTCGCTGACAGATTGGTCCCTGATTTATGGAAATTGACAAATAGGTCCCCGAATTTTACTAANTTTATTTGTGTAACTTATTATATTGGGCTCAGTATTTGGGCTTGGGTGAAATGGGCTACCCAAACCTTAAATATAATGAGCCGGCTACTAGACCATATTTTCTTTGTAACCGAAAAAAAATTATTTTTTTGGGTAAATTATACTTTGGTACCCTCTGATTTGACCATATTTCATTTTGGTACCATGTGGTTTGAAACCTGACACTTTGGTACCTTGTGGTATTCTCCATTAACACTTTGGTACCCTTTGGAGCTATTTTATAATTTTAACCATAACAAATTTTGCAAAGATTACATATTAACCCTAAAAAATTACAAATAGGTTCATGGATACATATTATCTGAGGACTAAAGTGAAAAATTTTAAAAAAATTGGGGTTAATATGTAATTTCTGCAAAATTTGTTATGGTTAAAATTACAAAATAGCTCCAAAGGGTACCAAAGTGTTAATGGAGAATACCACAGGGTACCAAAATGAAATAGGGTCAAACCACATGGTACCAAAGTGTAATTTACCCTTTTTTTGGTCAAAGTGTGCAATTAATCCATATATATTGTGGAGTTCACCGTACAAGATGATATCATATTATCACATGAACCTAATTTCTCTCTGAGTTTAACCCTTTCTATTTCTAGCAAAATTGAGATATTAAACCCAAATGAGAGGCTGAGAATCCAAATTCATATAGTCGGTTCTCTTTTTTAATCTATTGATATCTCGATGTTATATTAATTTGAACATGTATTGATACTTGCATCGATACGGATGCGATGAGGGGCCTCTTTGGGTCAATATTACTTTTTCATTATCTTTTTATTATTCCCATTTTCATTACATAACTTCATCTACAGTGTTATATGGGTGTTTGTTTTGCAATTATAAAGTCATCACAAAAATATCATTTCATTACAAACTCATCTCATTACATATTTCATATCCAATTACTAACATGCCCCTACTCAAATACCTATAATTACCTATACTCTAATACAAATAAAAAAAACTATTTAGCAAAATAGTAATTTTCAAAACCCTCATTTATTACACTTACAACTTTCTCTCTCCACTCATCATTTTTTCTTTTTTCTTCCTCTTTTTCTTATTCACCCCATCTCTCTCTCACATATATATTTTATAATTATAATATATATTTATATATACA
>QANZ01016407.1:48247-75983 GCA_003254925.1 Chamaecrista fasciculata
ATATGATTAATTTTAAAAATTATAAGATATAGATACGATAATATTTATTTAAATAAATAGTTATAAAATATAAATTTATATGATTTTTCTTATAAAAGTATGAATGTTTTGTTTATTAATTTAAAGAAAATAAAATTTTAATACAAAAAAGTAAAATAAGATTAAAATACTGATATTTTACAAAAGAAAATATAAAAAATTTATATTTTATAATATTTTAAAGGCCAAAGTCCTATTTTGGTCCCTCTGTTATGCCCATTGTTCCAAATAGGTCCCTCTGTTATTTTTCGTTCCATATTGGTCCCCCAGTTATTCAAAACTTGTCAAAGTTGGTCCTTCTAACGTTTTTCATCCATTTTTTTGTTAAAAAAGAGGAAAAATATAATAAGCTTCCATCCCCCAAAAGTTTTATTTTCTTATATTGAAGTCCTTTCATTTTTATAATAGGATCAAAATGTAAAAAAGAAAAATAAATTAAGACTTTTGGGCAAATTCACTTAAAGTCTTAATTTATTTTTCTTTTTTACATTTTGATATTGTTAAAAATGTTGTACTCGAGACCTTGAAATGTAATTATATTTATTTGAAGTCTATTTTTTTTTATTTTCTGATGGGTATAGTCAGTGAGCGGTAAGAAGAATTTATTTACTCTTTCAAATGTTAGCTGGATTTTTTATTTTAGGTTTGTTCTATTCATTGAAATATCAATAAGTTAACAAAGAAATTAATCATAATTATTGATAGCTAATAGTAAGGCTTAGTTAAAAAACTATTTTATTATAACTAGATGCACATTATAAATTTAGTTTTGAATTAATCAGAAAGCTTTACATGTTGGGTTTGACTATAATAATGTAAAGTTTGTTTTAGGACATGATATGCAATGTGTTATGAACCAATAAAATCATCATGGTACACATGAAAATGTTAGTTAATATAATTGATGTGACTTCATATATAATTTTGATTGATTAAAAAAATTATTATTTTTATTATTTTTCAGCATTAAATTACCTAATTTTTTCATATGTTATAATTTTATTGACTCAATACCCATTATATCCCATGCCTCTAAAACAAATTTTTTTATCATAGACTAACCCTTAAAAATTAGACGACAATAAAAAGTTTCAAAAATTGTTACAGAAAAGAAGTTAAAAAATTGAATTGAAATTAGTCCCAAAGTAAGAGGCGGTTGAAATGGCGCGTGTGTATATTGTTGAGAATATTACATATATTATATAATATTATGTGTGTATATTGTTGAGAATATTACTTATATTATATAATATTATGTGGGACTATGTGGGAACCACACGTTGAGAATATTATATATTATATTATGTCACATACATTATATATTATGTGGGACTATGTAGGGACCACATGGTGAGAATATTATATATTATATTGTGTTAGAGTGTGTCAAATAAAAATCTCACATTGCGTAGGTTTCAAATGAGCCAAGGGTATATATATTAAGATGTGAAATGAGGAGGTAACCAAGTTGAGGAGAAGGAAGGTCTTGCGCACACAAGCATGAGCCTCCGGTGGGCAATCATAGTTGAAAACTGACGATTCCCCCCTGCGCGCGTAGACAAGGGCACCGGGTCTTTTTATAAAATCAGATTTTATATTTTGTGTGTATTATTTTCTGATATTTAAGGTTTACCTAAAAACTCCCCTTTTATGGTGTATTAAAACGTGGGCTGTTTCATATCAGAAAATAGTGGTAGTCATAACCTTGCCCAACGTCTCTCTTCAGCGGCCTTAATATATATACGCAATGTGTTCTAGGTTTAGGGACTAATCTAACCCAACAGGAAGAGTTTGTTTAATCTTGAGAAGTACTGCTTCTAATTACAGGGTTGCAAAATAAACTCTTAAGGACAGTGTCCTTGTGATGCGACTCAAACTATAATGATGGGTTCAGTTATTTTTTTTAAACAAATTTTCAATCCTTCATATAATTTAATAATCAGTATTCTAAATATATTTTTTAAGAAAATAATCCTTTAATAAATATAAATTGATGAGGTCATGTTTCACATAAGCAACACGTAATTAATTGAGTTGCTATATGAAGGAAGAATGTATAAAATGAGATAAATAGAATTGTGTGTGCATGGCATATTTATGAAGGTAGGACTGATGAAACAAATTTCATGAAAAGGTTGGTAGGTCAGTACAATGAAAAACGCTTTTGCGGTTGATATACACTAGTGAATATATCTATATACTATATAGTGATCAGTCGTATATGCGGTTTGACTAGAGCTCATACTATTTTATTTTTGTAATATTTTATTTAAATAACAAAAAAACATCAAAGATAAAATTGTTCAGAAAAAATATTAAGACTTTGAATATTTTTGTCATAAATTTTTTCAATTAAAGATTTTATTTATATTTTCTTATAATTGATTTTATAATTTTTTTTTATATCATCTTTGTTGTAGTTATTAGGTTAATACTTAATATATAACAATTTGGATCCAAAAATCATAAATTAAGAAATACTTACATACATATGCTTTGAAAATTATCCCACCGTCCAGCCGGAAGAGGTTCCATTTCCACTACTTACAAAGTTATAATACTAATGCTGTTTTTAATTAAATGGATCTCGAAAGTCAAAGAAATATATATAGTGGATAGAGAAATAGGGAGGGAGGGATGGGAGTAGTAGGGTAAGCGTTGCACGATTTGGGTATTAGATAAATGTAGGGTGTGAATCGCGTGGAAGCAGTGGGTAGTGATTGGTGGAATATGATATTTATTTGTGGTCATCCAAATCCTAGCTGTTATATTATTCTCTTGTTGTGACTTAGCTTGTAATTCCATCCGTTTCAACTTTCAAGTTTGAGAACAATGTGATTCCTCTGCTGGCTCGTACAGTTGTCACTCAACCAATAAATTAATTAAGCAAATTAAACTAGTTCACATATATACAGTAGTTGAGACGCATATATATATATATAGGTAGTAATGAAGGAGTACAATATATACATATACGCAGATAGATATAGAGAGTGAATTGTGAATTGAAGAAGATGGGGAAGGTATTGAAGGTTAAGATGGTGAGGAAAGAAAGTATAAAGCCGTCGAGTCCAAGGGGGGAAGAGGAGAGAAGTTTGAAGCTGTCAGTGATGGACCAGGTTGCTCCTTCATTCCACACTGGTATATTGCTGATGTACGAGGTGGGGAATGAAGTGATTAATGGTAATAATAATAAGAAGAATAGAATAGAGAGGGTGAAGACATCCTTGCGTGACAGTTTGTGCGAGTTTTATCCTCTGGCGGGGAGAGTGAAAGACAACGCAGTGATCGAGTGCAACGATGAAGGTGGGGAGTGGTGCGAGGCTGAGGTGGAGGAGGGGGTGGTGCTGCGTGACATTCTTAAACAACCACCAGATGTGGAGGTCATAAGGCAGCTGGTGCCGCCTGCACAACCAGAGACGGAGGAGGAGGAGGAGGTTTTATTATTGAAAGTGCAAGTGAGCGTGTTCCAATGTGGGGGTATGGGCATTGGCGTCTCCATCTCACACAAGATCGCTGATGCCTCCACCATTGCATCCTTCATCAAAGCCTGGTCAGCCATGTCCTCCTCCAACTCCAACTCCATCAGCAGTCTGCGTCCATCCTATGTTCTGCCCTCTCTTTACCCTCCTCCCAGGGATATGCCTGTTCTTCCACCCTTCCAGTTCAAGCACTTTGACCACTGCGTTACTAAGAGGTTTGTGTTTGAGTGGGAGAACATAAGGGAACTCAAGAGTATATGTAGTGATCAGGCAACGCGCGTAGAGGCAGTGTCGGCACTGCTATGGAAGTGTGCGGCAAAAGCGTCCAGAACTAGACATGCACAGTTGGGATCATGTAGACAACGCCGCTCCATGCTGTCTCAGTTGGTCAACATGCGTAAAAGGATAGCCCCACCCTTGGGGGAAACCAGCGTGGGAAACCTTGTAGGACATTTCATAGCAGATTCAGAATCGGACGACATGGAGTTGCCGGAGCTAGTGAGCGCGATGAGGAAAGGCCTTCACAACTTCTCCAACATACAGGTGCCCATGCTTCAACAAGGAAATGTCTTGGCCATGCTGTGTCAGAGTTTCAAGGACGGGAAACTTGCCTACGACGACACTATAGATTTCTACGCTTGCACCAGCTGGTGTCGATTCTCTTTTTACCAAGCAGATTTCGGGTGGGGAAACCCAATCTGGGTCACCACTCCTTCATGGACTGCTCTCAACAACGCTTTTATTCTCATGGACACCGCCGCGGACGCCAAGGGAATCCAAGCCTGGGTCACCTTAAACCATCACCACATGGCCCTCATGCAGACCGACCCTCTACTCCTTCACTTTGCCTCCTTAAATCCACCTATTCTATAAATCATATAACTCTACCCTATATATATATATATATATGCCTTTCTTTTCTTTCTCTTCATTATNTTCTTTTCTTTCTCTTCATATATTCCCGCGCCCCCGCATTTCACATTTTCACTATCCAAATTCCACCCTTCATCACCTATTTCAATTCCTCGCTATGCCTATCTATCCTAATTAATTATTATGTCTACTATATATATATCTACTCCGTGCATCACGTGCCGGTCCATTTGGTTTCTCATTAATAACATTATTTCATGCTCCATCTGTAACACTATTTTAGTTCTTTTTTAATTTGGCTTTTTAATACACCACAGGTTGCCTTTCATGCTTTACTATTCAATATATATATATATATAATGTTTTCACTTGTCACTGTGAGCAAGCGAAAGAAAAGGGCCAATCGTTACCCGAATAAAAAATTGATATTAGACCTAATTAGCAAGCTCAAGCTTACGAAATAAATGACTAATGAGAGTAACGATTGGGAGGGGAGGGGAGGCGGCCAAAAAAAAAAAATGATATGTGATACGTGGGAAGGTGGATCCCCTGAAATTCCAATTCTAAGCCTTTCATTTGATCTAACGGTAAAACACCCTTTCGTACCTTTAACGTTTACGGTGATTTTCAGTTATGTCCCTAACGTTTCATTTGTGTCAGTTGTGTTCCCAATATAAAACGTTAGTTTCAATTATGCCCCCACTTTCAATCATCCACAAAAAAAAAAAACACATTTTTCGCACGATATGAGCTCGATTTTGATCAGATTTCATATGAGTTTTAATTTTCGGACATCACAAACTTGATTCCTTGGATCAATTTTAAAGATTAAGCTCAAAATAGCCCCAAATCCGAAGAAAATCGGACCCGATAAACCTTAAAAAGGACCAAAACGAAATGCAACAAAACGAAGCATTTTTCTCAAAATTTCCATGTGCAAAATGATCCTTAGGAGCCAAAAATGAGTACCTATAGACTCATTTATCAAAACAAACTGAAACGAACATAGATCTAAGCTCAAAAGTTTCGAAAAACGGTACACTAACGAGGGTGGGGCATAACTGAAACTAACATTTCACATTGGGGCACAACTGACACAAATGAAATGTTAGTGGCATAACTGAAAATCACCGCAAACCTTAAAAGCTCGAAAGGGTGTTTTGCCTTGATCTAACACTCCTCCTTCAGCCGCGTCACTTATGAAAACAAAAATACTTTAGTAGAACGGTGCGGTACAAGTTTGGACTGAAATGGTGTACTCATCTTTCAGACGACGCCGTTTTGGAGTTAATGACTAATGAGAGTCTTTTGGTTTGTCCATCTCGTTCACGGGCACAAGGTGACACCTAAAGTGAGACCACATCAGAAGAATTTCTTCAAAGAATCATAATGAAACTTAGGTGTAAGGTGTTCGACGATTCGATGGGTGGGTTTGAAATCGCCGAGATCTTCTAATTTATTATCGGATTTGGCTTCAAAGAGTGTGGCTCGTTGAGCATTACAATGGAGGCTTCTTTCACGGCAGTTATGTCAGGAGGAAAAATTCCAAATATGTTTGACCACAAATGGATTAATGCATCCTCACAATTGAAACCAATTTACCAAACATGTTCATGAGAGTATCCTCTAGCTATAAAGTCACAGAACTGTAGGTCTGCAATATTTTTATATTTTATTATTATTATTATTAGAAATTCTTTATTATTGTTGCGAGGGACATGATGAACATGGCCAAACCAAAATATGGTAAGTGTAGAAGAGGAGCCGAAGAAATGGGAACGAAGCGTGTTAGGAGTTAGGAAGAAGAGAGAAAGAAAAAAAACATTAGATTAGAGTGTGACTAGAATAAGACCCGTGCGTTCGCACGGGTGTTTTCCTGACGGTGTTTATTCTTAGCAGTGGTGACATTTTGAAAATGAGTAAATGAAATGATAAAATCCTATTGTCACATGACATCTGTACCACTTTGAAATTATTAGCCAAAGTCACTAAAGATAATATGATACTATAATTAACTTACTTACATTAATAATATAGTGAGTGCAAATGTGTTTGAGATGTAAGTTATATTACAGTCCAAAAAAAGCTATCTATTTAAAGTTAGACGGCTAATAATCTAAGTTATAGACATCAGAATTTTTACAATCAAAAGATGTCAACTGTTCTTAATCCATCAAAATAGTTGGATAAGAGTTCTAAAAGGCTAAGTCACCAAATCTACAACTACAGTTCAGTCAGTCTTTTCAATTTTAATATGCTTTTTTGGTCTGGAGGTGGACAGCTGAGGGGTCAAGAGATCGTCCAAACATGTATCGTCAAATTCCTCAATGATAGATTTAGATTTGGCAGGTGTGGACTCAGCTGCACTTGAAGAAGATTTATCTTGATGACTTTCTAGACAGTATGATCCATGATCCTATATAATTCATAGAGTTAGTATAATAAGGAATGTAATTGAAGTGATACACTTTGTGTTGGGAATCCTAGGCGCCTAAGGCAGCGGAAGCAAAATAAAATTAAAATAAAACGCCTAGGTCCTATGATTCCCGAACGGATCCGCTAGTAGAATTTAAAACTTTTGGTTAGTGTTATACCTCAGAGTTTCAAAACTTGGTTGTACGGGGCGAGTTCCACGGATCCACTCCCAGANCAATCTCCAACACTTTGTAGGTTCTTATATATATTGGTTAGGATTGAAACAAAATGAAACCAAATTGCAATAGATATTGGACAGAAATGAATCTGTAATGAAAATGTAATTCAAACTTTATATGAGTCTTGTGAAATGAAAGGTGGTTCCAGAGAGCTCAAAGCATGTGCCTTTATGTTAGTCAATATGTCCAGACATTATACTCTTAATCCCTCTTTAGTAATTATGGTTTAACTAATATAAAGAAGTTAAAGTGATATTTTCAAATGCAACACAGCAAGATTGATGGCATGATAAATGGTGGGGCAAATGTCAAAAGTTGAAGTTAAAGTAATATTTTCAAATGCATAATTTGTAAATATTTTAAGAAGTGTATGCTAAACTCGCCTAATTTAGAATTAGAAGATTCTACATTACTTACACTTTGAGCAGCAAGTACTTTCTCAGCTGATGGTATTTGTGACATACCTCCCTCTTGCCAAGACTGTTTACATAGTTGAGAAGTGTTATTCATTTGTAAACTAAATTCAGCTAATGGATGATTTGAAGTTTATTAATTTGATATAGTTTATATTTTAATTCACCTCAGATATGTTTTCATTGTTTTAAAATTTTTGGATAAGCTTGATATCGTCTGCCATCTTTCTGACGGTGTATGTTTTGTTTCCCCTTTCGACATTGTATTGCGAGACCTCGACCTTGAAGATGAATCTTTTGTTAACTAAGTTGTCCAATTCATCTGGAAATGATTGTGGATTTCCTTCCTACAAAATATGAATAAAATTTAAATTTGATAAGTTTTTCTAAAACCACAGATTGGATTCGTTCATGAAGTCTCTTAGAAGCTATTACTGTTTTATACCTGCACTAATTGTTGTCTAAGTTGTGCTGTAGTTTTTCCAATGAAAAGAGTTGCTTCATGATCGAAGAGAACCAATGGTCCTATTCCTGTGTGGTCCGAAACTGAGATCTGAATTTTATACCTTCATAAGATAAGATATGAATATGTGAGACAATTAATCGAGAATTTATTATTATAAAATATAGGTTCATTGCAAAAGAAACATTTTTGGTTTTTCATGACTATTCAAACCTTGGAGTGGATTTATCTAGTATTGTATTGCAGCCGTCGCATTTGATTTGAGGTCCAACAGTTTGAACTTTTTTGGCACATTTATGACATGCCTCATAGTACCAATTGTTGCAGGTTTCGATGTTCTCAATAGTTGCTAAGATAAGATAATGACCACACTGCAAAGTAGAAGAATTCATACATGTATTAGTCATTACTGGTTAACAATATAATGTATGTGACCAAATTGAGTACCTGTGTGGTATTTTTAATATCATGCAGGGTAGACTTCCTCATTCCACTGTTCACTTCTTCTTCGATGGTGGGATTTCTTGATGTGTTCTGTGACTGCGTCGGTGTCAGTGAATTGACATTGGAGGTTGAACTGTAACATTGTAGATTGAATAGAAGATTATTGTGATTGTTTTCAATAGTTGTCTTTTAGAAAAGTTTGTTTTTCTCAATTCTTACCTATTTTTCAGTTTCTTTGCTTCAGGAATGTCAGGATTGAAATACATCTTTGTAGCATTGAAAGAGTTGGTGATGAATTTGTTGCCTGTAATAATAAAATGATGCAGATTAGGGTAGTTAGATTGAATGAGTTAAATGGTATAAAACAGTATTACCTTCATAAATGTTGATTTGTGCTAATTGGAAAAGCATAATGGTAATTCCTCCATCGAAGGTATTGAGAAAATGCTCAAATTGATTGGCGTACTCGCCCCACAATGTATAGTTTAAGTCAGTTTCGCTGTATAAAAACAGAAGGCAGTATTTTATTAATGAAATGAGGAATAAAAAACTCAAATTAGGATTAGGAAATACCTGTCATCAGTAAGGACAATCCCACGCCTCTGGTTTGGTATCCCGTTTTTGCTATGGTTAGTAGCAGGGCTGTATGTTTTTAGGATTCCAATTACATCTAAAAAGTAATTGTCATTGAAGGTAAGTCATTGTATGTATATTTAAATACTTCGAAAGAGCCAAAATTAATAAAGTAAATTTAAGAATTGTAGAGAAATGAGTTCTTACCAACCAAGAAAGCTTCAGGTTTCGAATTTGTTAAGATTTCCTTAAAACTGGTGAATTTGAAGGCATGCAAATCGATTTTTGGCTCATGCACTGGTTTGGCAGTTGTGGTTCTGTTGAAGACGATTTTATAATTGTTGTCAGCAGCTTTGTAGTCTCCTTCATTTGGTTCAACAAAAAAAGTTTCCAGTCGGTAACACTGTCCTTCCACAAATACTTCCCTCCATTTTTCCATCAATGGTTTGATTATTGTAGCTTGGATTTTGCTTTTCTGTAATACTTATATGAATTTAGTATGTGAAATTTAGCAACTAAAGAAAGCTCTATAAAAAAAAGCAAGTAAAGAAAGTTCTATAAAAGTCAGCAATGAATTTAAATGTTAGCTTAAGTATGTATATATGGTATTAAGAAACATGACCTTCTCATCGAGAAGTAACATCTCAATACTTTTGATGCTGGTAGGCGTATTATAGAATGATGTAGTCCACATTCTTATAACTCTCACAACCAATCTCCACATTTCTTTGGGTGGATGAACTTCTGAGATTGAATGTATTGTCTGTGGCATGTTGGTTGTTTTTTGATCTGCAAAGAGTATATTAATATATCAGGTGTAACCGTGATAATAGCATACCTGCACTTGTCAAGGCTGACATTGGTGTATATAGTTTCGATATAAAATAAAAGTTGTCATTGCAGTTGTAACATAAAGCACACCTATTGTAGACTGGTTAAGTATATCGAAACTATTAAGATGGGAGGGAGTGAGATTTGAAAGTGGAGTCCTAGATGATGATTGTTGAAATTCCTAACCCAATATTGTGAGACCTATATGTGGTGAAGAATTTTCATCACAAGTAATTGAAGCTGCAGTAGTTGGTAGATTAGAAGAACCACATTCTACTGTGGAAAAAAAGGCCAAATTAAGTCATTACGATTTTGGTTACATCACAATATTACAATGGAAGATATAGTGGAAAGCTACTAAGAACACATACCAGTAGATTTGATTCGCTGAGCTCGTCGGTGCAATTGCATGTTTCTCCTTTTCTGTCTTGCTTCTCTATGAGAGATTTGATTGGTCACCAATTTGTTGGGATCCATTTGGGAATTTTGATGTTGGCGGATTTTATTGCCTGTGAGGTTTGCATATTCGACTATATACACCTAATAAAAGAATCATAAGGTAATTACATCTTTCACCAACATATGTCCAATCCACTTTTCATGTCCTTCTGTAGTTTTGTCACATCTCTACTACTTCTGCTCAATTTATTACAACTGATGACAAAATTACAGATATCAGACTATAGATACGAAGGTAATCAAATTCCCAATGTTCAATAGATACATCAGATGAATTATAGATAAAATTATAAAATGCAATACTCATTGAAAACCATGAAATAATATACATTGGAAACCATAAAATTCATCTTCCTAAATAATATACAGCAAGCTGTTCCAAAGTGATATATACTTCAATTGTTGACAGAAGTTAGAAAACCAATTCTAGTTTAATGCCACCATGTTGCTGAACTTAATATACAAATTAAGAAAGGATGGAAATCTATTTACCTGTTCAAGATTGGTAGCAATACCATGCAACTTCTCATCAGCTGCTAACAAAGGATGTCATTTGTTAAGTATTGGATTGAACATTTCTTTCGCTTTAACAGTTAGGCTGCCGACATCCTTTGAAAAAATAGCAAGGAAATGAAGAGCATTTGGTTTTGATGGTTGGAAAATTAAGGTGAACAAAGGCACAACAGGAAAATCAGAGAATGCAAAATAATTAAGGAATAAATAATAAATTGGATAAGTTTGAGGACTAAAAAGTACATTTATCCGAAACTAAATATAGAAATGAAAGTACGTTAATGCTTTCCTGCTTAATGTAAAGCATCCATGTCAGATTTAATATCTACTGAGAGCAAAACGCCAAAATCAAAACGTCTAGCAAGTAACAATGGAAAAAGGAGAAAAAGGGTAATCTGATAAAATTACTTGTAGGCATTTCACCTATTAATGCTAGAACATATTCTGCATTCTCTTCTTTGTGTATATCACACAAAACATGATCAAAAACAATCAAGAGAATTGTTCAACTAATATCAAAGAGTTTGAGACAGAGTTGAAACAAAATTCATAGTCTAAAATTCAGCGCCAATGCAGTTCTTATAAGATTAAGGACTAAAAAGTATATTGATATACAAATTCATAGTCTAAAATTCATAGTCTAAAATCAGTGAAGTTTATTGATATACAAATTCATAGTCTAAAATTCAGCGCCAATGCAATTCTTATAAGATTAAGGACTAAAAAGTATATTTATCCTACATACAAATTACACATACTTATTCATTTCAGTGTCAATTCCTACATACAAATTACACATACTTAGGGTTGAAGTGAAGAGTACCTAAATTGAAGAAGTAAGCATCAAATGTCACACCAGAAGTGAAAATGGCGAGCAATTTTCACACCAGAAGAGTACCTAAACTGAAGAACAACAATTTCACGAATGTCAACGGAAGAAGGCAAGCAAATGAAGTGAAAATGCCGACAATGGCGAGAATGGCGAGAGAGAGAATCCGACGAACAAATCAAGAATGGCAAGAATGGAAAGCAAATCAAGAAACTCAACCAATTTTGCGGCTTACCTCGCGAGAGAGAACACGACGACAGTGAAGGTGGAACGAATTTGGAGTGGCGGAGGTCAGAATCTAAGGTCGGGCTGAGAATGGCGAAGGAATGAAGAAATGCACAGTGCCGAAATTTTTTGGTGATCGAAGGAATGGAAAGCAAATGGATTGAGGAAGATGGGTTGAAATGGAAACGAGGAAGATGGGTTAGGATGGTGACACTTGTCCTAAATCATGACAAAGCAGTGTGATTTGTGCCAACAATTCCAATTTAAAATTCAGATTTTGAGATTTATTTGATAAAAGTATTGTGTTGGACTGTTGGGTTTAATTTTGGCTGGCAACATATTTCCTGTCTAAAGGTGGACAGGTGTCACATGCTGATTGAGAGTAAAAAATACAAATAAGGTGGTAAAAATAGAATGATTGGATTACATGAACGACTCGGATTGAAGAAATTTCAAGGATGATAACAGGGAAGGAATTCCAGGGGATGGACTCTCGAAAATTGGGCCCTCAGCCTTGCGGTACCCGTCATAACTAATAAGTCATAAGTCATAAGTCATAACCCTGCGTGCCTGCCTAGTGCCTATCTCCGTATCTTTTTCATTCTTGCGTGATGTTATGTGATGTGATGTCCTCAACATATTCATAACTTCATTTACAAGAAAATTGCTTCTTCCTATACGCTCTTCTTCCGTCCTTACATTTTTTCTGGATTCCTCATCTTCTTCCACTTCCCTCTCCTCTCCTCGATCTCAAGGTTTTGCTCCTTATTCTTCTTTTATTTCTGCTTCAATTTCTCACTTTTACTTCACCACACACGTATATCTCATATATACACACTCTGATGCTACAATCTTTTTAATTGCTCTTTGCCGGATTTGGGCTTTTTATTTTATTATTTTACTGTTTTCCCCCTGCGATTGATTGCTGGGTGAAACTGTATTTAACGCTGTGAAGGTTCAGAGATTCTTTAACTCTTGTCTTCTTCATCTGATTTAACTTTGTTGATTGACTTTTCCTTTTCTCTACCGCTATTTAACTTTAATTGTTTTCCCTATCTTAAATGCAACCACAACGGAAGGTCATGCTGTCGTATGTGTTAAAGATCTTAGTTCTAAAGGACGAATCGAATCTATGGCCAATGGTTAGCCTCATGAGGAAGGGTTCTCTGTCATGAACCCATGGCTATGATTTATGATTAATCTTTTTTTTTTCCTTCCCTCTATACTTCTAAATTCTTATTTTTTCATGTAACTTTTTAATCTTCCGAGGAGCGATTAGTTTTTGTTTTAAAACCATATTTGACTTTTCTATGCAAATATCACTAATAATTCCCATATAACTGATCATTTTTTTTTATGTATTATATATAGTGTTGAGGTTACGAAAATGCCAGATTTTTGTTTTGTTTATCCAGAAATCCTAATAACTAAGCATAACCAGAGCTATTTTTATTTTTCCCTTCTGTCTCTGTGGTTGGAAATCTTCTGCGGCTGATATTTTATTCGCTCATCAGTTTAATGTCGTTTCTTGAATTCCTTTATCAGTAACTCCAGAACGATTATTATAGTCAGGATTATTTTATCTTTGTTTTTCAGAATCTGGAGAAAATTTTCTGCTGAAATTGATTTATACCGCTGAAGGTCCTCAACCTACACTTGCAGAACGTGCTCTCAGTTGTGCTTGAGGTAGGCACTATCCGGAATGCCGGATGATGTGCCTCCATGATCAAAGCTCTTTCTTTGAGATCCCTAAGGTTATATCTCTGATATTACTGCCCTACTACATGCTTGAGAAGACTGGGTCAAAAGTCTTTAGCTCATCTCTTCTCTATCCCCTGATGCACAATTGGCACACAAGTTTTTTTAGAGTGCCTTTCGTGTTAATACATGATCTATGTGAAGATGGTTGAATAAATTTATCTGTTTATAGTTATAGTTATACACTTACACTTTCTAATTGTAAATGATATAGCATTTAAGTGCCCCAGGAACTAGTGTATTATTTCATTATACAGTGAGGTCAGATATGGAGAATAAACCAAATATCTTAATGCAAAAATATGAATTAGGAAGGTTACTGGGCCAAGGTACCTTTGCAAAGGTATACTATGCACGGAGTACAATAACTAACCAGAGTGTGGCTATTAAAGTGATAAACAAGGACAAGGTTGTGAAATCTGGGCAAGCTGATCAAGTCAAGCGTGAAATATCTATTATGAGACTTGTTAGACATCCCAATATTATTCAGCTTTATGAGGTTATGGCCACCAAGACCAAGATTTACTTTGTTATTGAATATGCTAAAGGTGGGGAGCTCTTCAACAAGGTGGCCAAAGGAAAGCTAAAAGAAGATGTTGCTCACAAGTATTTTCAACAGCTTGTCAATGCAGTAGATTTTTGTCATAGTAGAGGTGTTTACCACCGTGATATAAAGCCTGAGAACCTTTTGTTGGACGATGACGGGAATCTAAAGGTCTCTGATTTTGGGTTGAGTGCTCTAGCTGAATCAAAGAGACAGGACGGCTTACTGCATACACCTTGTGGAACACCTGCTTATGTTGCCCCTGAACTTATCAGAAGGAAAGGTTATGATGGCGCCAAAGCTGATACTTGGTCTTGTGGAGTAGTTCTGTTTGTCTTATTGGCAGGTTATCAGCCTTTTCATGATTCAAATTTGATCATGATGTATAGAAAGATTACCAGAGCAGAATTTAAATTCCCTAGTTGGTTCTCCCCAGAAGTGCGTAGATTATTAATCAGGATATTGGATCCAGATCCTGATACTAGGATTCCCATTGCTAAGATTAAGGACTCTTCTTGGTTTGTGAAAGGACCAATTGCTAGATATAAAAAACCTGCATGGGCAAACAAGGCTGTCTCTACTTCAGGTACAAAGCCCTCCGAGCAAACAGATGAAATTCACAGTATAGCAAGACAAGCAAAGGAAGAGTCGGTTGTGCCCACTAGTATAAATGCTTTTGATATCATTTCCCTTTCTGCTGGTTTTGATCTATCTGGACTCTTTGAAGACAGTTTTAAGAAGAGAGAAGCAAGATTTTCTTCAAGGGAACCTGCCTCAGTCATCATCTCCAAGCTGGAAGAAATTGCTAGCCGTCTGATGCTGAAAATACAGAAAAGAGATGCAGGTTTGTTAAAATTAGAGAGCCTCAAGGAAGGTAGGAAGGGGACTTTATCCATTGATGCAGAAATCTTTGAGGTTACTCCATTTTTCCATTTGGTTGAGATGAAAAAATCTAATGGAGACACATTTGAATATCAGAACGTATTGAAAGAGGATATTAAGCCAGCTCTGAAAGACATTGTTTGGGTTTGGCAAGGTGACCAGCAAATGCAATCAGAGCAGTCAGAGGACGAGCTACAGACTAGCAGTTACAACAGCCACAGTTAGCACAACAAATTCTCAGTTTTCGATATCTAAGGCATATTTTCTGTCCGTGTATTTCATGGTATGCCCATTTTGCAATTTGTGCATCTTTCCTGAAGTCATGACCTTATTATGTTTTTGGTAGAAGTCATGACGTTTTTGGTAGTAGTCAACTAGTCAGGGCCTTTTTTTTTGGTAGAAGTCATGACCTTATTTTACTCATATTTTCCGGATCATGTACACCATTCATATAGTTTGTGATCCAATTTCTGGTTCAAGATGTATAATTATCCATGTTACTTCAGCATATAATTAGTCTTTTAACCTCTATAAGCTTTTTGGTTTTACTGAAGGAGAAGCAATTTAGCTCAAGTCTTTTTTTTTTTTTTTTATGTATTTGTCATCGAATTTTAATAGAACTATGACATTTGAAAGAACTTTTTAATTTTTCAAATAGTCAATAATATGATGGCAAGTTGTAAGAAACATCTACAAGTTGTAAGAGTACTTGAAAATTGAAAGGAAAGATAAATGTTGACGTGTGGAACTGCAGGTACTGCTGCATGACTGAGAAGACGTTGTTGTGATGAGTTCGGAGTTCCTTTGGCTTAGTGCTGAGTGCTAACAGTTAACGCTCTTATCTGAGAAGTAAGTGAACCTCTAATTGTTACCTTTGTTGTTAGCACATCATCTGGTTGTGCTACTCTTCTCTTTATGTTCGAGTATAAAGACGAGACACAGTGGAGCACTAATCATACCATGCCTCCTAACATGACCCAATTTTGAGGTGCCCTCCTCCTCCTCCTCCTCTTCTCTCATTTACCACTTTATTCCAACTCCACTTCCATATGACCAAAGCGAATATAACATAGATAAATAAAAGCACTTTATTTATCAAGTTATAATTAGAAAAACAGTGTCCCAGAAATCTAGTTTGTAAAACTTGAATATCCTAATTTTCATATTTCATATTAACGTCTCAGATGTGAATTTAAGTTCGATAGGAATAGGATTATACCATGATTAATTGCTATATCTTAAATTCGTTTTACCTGTGCCTATGATAGTTTTCAAATTTCAAACGCATCATAAGCAATTAAGCTAGTCTTCATTGGGGCAGTATCACTAAGGGTTCTATTGATTGTACATAAAGGACTGCCCAACATTAGTTAAAAAAAACAAAAATGAATAAGAAATTGGATAGAGATTACGAGGTTGGGATTGTAAATCGTTGTCTCAAACCGGTGGGCCTCTCCGCTTTAGCATTTTTTACGTTTCGGGATGACTAAGAATTTCATGGCATTTCTCTGTTTTTATGTAGAAGAGAAGCCACAATGATCCAGAAAATCTTTCGAAAAGAGTTAATATCAAAGACCCTTAGTATTAGCTGTTCAGAAATTGAATCTGGTTTTGATTTATTTATTTCGTGTGATGTGCGCGGCTTGTTTGGTTTGCTTCGGATTACTTCGTTTCAACCCAACACTTACATCAACAATCGATTAAAGATTGGTTTGGCACTCTGAATGACACACATGATGAACTCGTGGCTTCTGATTATTTTGTGTGTAACATGTATGGACTACCCACCCTACCAAAGGTCGCAACTTGCAACACTGGTTTGTCGTGAGGGATTTTGTGAAGGAAAAGATGAGAAATTGAGAACACTTCGTTTTTAAGAAAAAGGGGATGTACCGGAGCTGGGAAGTGTTGAATTAGGAATTAAATAACAGCATTTGCCTCACACCCCAGAAGCCTTCCCAGCTCGTATTTACCGAACAAGCCATTCTGATCAACCTCCATTTTCATTTTTCACTTTCACCCCAGAGATCCAACTGATCGTATCTCTCTCTCTCTCTCTCTCTCTCTCTCTCTCTATATATATATATATATATATACCTTAATCAACAATAAATAATTCAATGTACATTAATTAATTGCTGACAATTCAAATTCAATTTCAGAGAGGAGACCAGAATGCACTTGCTCCATCACTCACAAATCACAATATTTGCCTTTGGATACAAAATGGAAACCTTTCTTTTTCTTTTTATCATTTTAATTCACCGGTGCTTCTGGCGGAGCAGATGGACCACAAGACAACTTAACTTTCGGAACTCATTCAAGGGTACGCCTCACTGTCTCATTCCGATTTACCCATTTACCCCAAAACTCTGTTTAATAAATAACTCAATCAATCACAATCAACCTTACTTCTTAGTTTAATTTTTGCTGATCATGTAACCATCCATTAAGATTAAGTAACTCTAAGATAATTCCTAGCTATGTGCTTTGGGGTTTTAAACGAATTTTCTTTTATTTTGAATTTGTCATGTCATACCCTGTAAAATTGGTTTCTTTTTAGTTTTTACCCATGAATGCCGCTGATTCAAAAGAAAAAGATATTATAATTTTTAATTATTACTCAAAAATTTTGAAGGACTATCTCTGTAGAATCTGTATACAGCAGGAAAGGGAATGCCTTAGTCTTTTTTTTTTCTACTTGGAGCTTGCTGGCAAATGGCAATCCATTGTTGTCATCATTTGATGAGTTCCCCACAACATTCTAATATTCTATAGTGAGTTACAATAAATATTGTAATGATGAAGGATTTTGCGTTAAACATGGTTTGATGAGTTGTGGGTTAGTAAAGAAAATAGGGTGGTTGTGTTAGTGTAGGATATGTAGTATAGTAGTTAGGAGGGGAATATATTATGTATATATATATATAGGTAGAGAATATGTAAATAGATATAAGATATATATATATATATATATAATGAATAGATGAGAGGAGGCAGATGAGAGTGGTATATTTATAAGAGAAATAAGAACATATTGAGGAAGATGATGATGGTGATATTAAGTAATAAGAAAAATAAATTAAGGCATGTAGAGGTTATTGCCACATTTGCACCTCCAGGCTTGAGGATAGTATTCAGCGGTGACGGGAGGGAGTGCTACATGAACCGGCCTGCACGGTCTGCACTTTCCGCACTTTGACTTGCACCTTGGCGGCCACGAACCCGGTTCTCTTGTTATTTCCGGACCACATGACTTCTTACTACTATCTGCCTCACCTGCATTATATAATGTATTATAATTGCTTGTTAGTTAGTACCTATATATATATATCCTCACTCACTTACATAATGATATAACATAACTACTGCAGAAATTAAACGTGCAATGCATGGTATATATATGTACCAACACAACGTAATTAACTATATTATATGCAAGCAAACCTAGAACTGCAACCGCAGAGCTCAACATTGTGCAAATTGACAAGACCAACAACAGAGAAACGCTCAAACAAACAGGCCTTTTGTTCCTCCTCCTCCTCTCCATCACTAAACAACAAAACTCCTTCTCAATTCCCCAACACCACACCTCAAATTAAACAACTCAGATGGTTTCAGATATATAGCTCTCCCTCTTCCCTCTTTCTCTCTCTTTTCTCTACCCCCTTCTTTTATATTTCTTTCCCTCTCTTTCTCTCTCTAACTTTGACTCTTTATTAGGACAAGACTGCGTCCGTGAATATTGTAAGAACCAATAATACTATTATTACAACATCTTCTATGTACGTTAAAATTCAACTAATTAAACAAATCCCAAACACTTGATCTCATTTGTCTCAGATTAAATCATAGTATATTAGGGAATCCATATATACAGAATTAGACATATAGTAGAAATGTGAATTAAGGGGAGATTAAAATTTGGAGGAGGATGGTCGTTTCCTAAGCTTTGCCATGTTTGGGTCTCAGATTCCCTTGCAGCCTTTCTTCTGTCTTTCAACCATATTCTTTCCCAACCCCACCATTAACTAAAACTACCCCAACCCTCTTTTTTCACTCTTCCTCTGCTTTTTCCCCTTCTCTTCATGCTTTTTTTTCTTCTCAAATACATCAAAAAGCTTTCAACCAACTGCAATTCCCTTCTTCTTTTCTTCTGCCTTTTCATTAATAATAATTATTGCTGCATTGCTACTCTTGTCTAACTTCTGTCTTTCGCATTTGGATGCATTATGTCCACTATCCAGTTAAATCATTGTTTCTATACAATATAAAACTACAAGATTGATTCCCTTAAAACAATTCATTTTATATACTGTTTTCATTATGAAAAACTACAAATAAATATTAACTATGACAAAATATTTAGTATCTTATTTTCTGAGGGACATTTATTTGATCTGAATTTAAAACCTTCGGTTTCCCTGCCTTTTTTTTTTTTAATCTTTAGTCACTGAGGCAGTTGAGCTCTGACCAAATTGGGAGAGAAGAGGGAAGTAATTCCATTGTCACTGCTTGAATCAGTGGCTTAAAATGACTATGAATTAACTCAGATTCCAAAGGCAAGGAGGTGTGGACAAGGTATGTCGTCCAAACAAATGAATAAATTGGTGTATGTTTTGGACAGAGGATATTTATTCCCTCTCTTTGGCCTCATGTCCTATTTATGCAACTCCATTACCCTTTAACTGCTCAACACGCCAATAATTGAAATGAAGTTTCACACTTTTTAAAATGTTGGTATTGTCAAAATTGTTCTCATGGGATGTCAATTTTAGATGGGAATTCTACTGTGGATTGATGTTTAACCCCTTTTATTTTGCTAGTCCTTAGCTGGCCCTGGTCCACTAAACGTTTCAGGTTACTAAGTTTTATAATGATATTTCTAATTTTGTAGTAATAGGTGAAGTTGAAGAAATAACACAGCTCAGCATTAGCTTCAATGAGCAGTGGCGACACCTGAATGCAGAGCCCGATTTCTATTGCAGTTTCAGGTTGAAATCTCACGAGACCAAATCTCTGTTCTATTTTGATATGTATTATATATGTCAGCCTTGCCATTTGCTTCACAAATATGAAGGCAGAGATCACATGCACTACTCCCACATGCACTACTCCCTTCCTAGAAATTCAAAGTCTGCTTTATGGTGGGCACTCTTTGAAAATGAGGGCCCTGTGCTAACATGACCATGAAGCAACAATGACCCTTTTGAGTTAAAATATTCACATTCAATCTACACTTTGGATTTTTGCCATATTAGAAAAGCTGCACATGTCCAGGATCGAGCCAAAAACAGTAAGATTAGTGAAACTGTAAAGTTATATTATTGTCTCTTGGACAGAATACTATTCCAAAACATATATAATGCAAAGGATATCAGCACTGACTTGTTTGCGTAAATGATATCTTATGCAAGCTTTTCTTTGAATGAGCAAGACTTAGGTGAAGTTTCTTATATCTTTGCTATAAGGTTCAATAATGAATATTTAACACATGGTAAAAATTTTATGCATGACCAATTATAATAGAGAGAAAATATTGTAAATGAAGCTTGTGATTAGAGGGATGCCAGGAAGTTTACCTAAATTTTTTTCTCTTTGAATATGTCATCCCAAGTTCGACTAATAGAATATTTGGTCGTCTCTGTGTTGCTGCCTATATATCATAAATGCTTGTTTGCAAGTTGCCTCCATGCCAAGAATAGAAAAAAAAAATCCACCTAAATTCATGTCGTCTCTGCGTTCATGCATCCCGTAGTAGAGATAACCATTAACCAACCCTCTCTTGTTTAGAGTGCTGAACTGTTGATCGTTTAATTTGGTCAAATTTCTGACCTGACCAACACAGCAAATAAAGGTGCACAAGATTAAATATTATTGAAAAGTAGGATTCCACTTTCAAATAGGAGGCCCTCTATCTCAACTTTCTTGAAACAAAAGACAAAATCACAAAACATGTACAAGCTAAGGGGGCAGTCACAACAAAATAAATTGATGTACTAGAATTTACAAGTATAATGAACAGAAGCTATAGAATCCCCCGCCAATAAAACTGGATTTTTCTTTTTCACTTCATAAAACAAGAGAATGTTCAATGTAGGCATTAGGTGAACAAAGTGACATTTTGATCAGGGAAATCTGAGAAATACCGAAATAATACAAGGAAGGAAAAGTGATATACTGACACTTTTTAACGTAAAAACTAAAAAGAACGAAGCACCTACAAACTTCAGTGCTAAAATTAAACAAGGTCCTTTTAGTCATTTGATTCTTGGCCTTTTTTTTCCCTACTCTGCAATGAGCTCAGAATAATGCTAAATGCAATTTTAATGTCATTAAAAAGTTTATCAATTCACTTTATACCTTTCTTAGGATTTTCTTTTCTTCAATTTCAATTTATCTTTTTCATGTCAAACTTTTTTAGGTTTGAAATGTTTAAGCAGTTAGAGTAGAAACACCAAATGAACACCTTCTAAAAGTAATGTAGCTGCTGCTGAATCTAACTTCTCCCTAGGCTTGAATGTTTTGTTTTAAATTGTTAAAGCAGCCATTAAAATAATTAGAGACCAATAATGGTAATGGCAATAATATCTATATTATATATGCCAGATTGTTGATACATATTGCTGATTGGTTCTTATAATTTGCATATAATAAGTAGATAAATTTTGAGAACACTGAAATCTGTGTACAATGTAGATGGTATTCCTCTGTAACCGTTATTGTATTTTTGTACCACTATATATATACATTTAAGGACCTGGCTAATATTCAAGCCGTCCAATATTCATACAAACCCTATTTTCTATCTTGGTATCAGCAGCCTAGGTTAACTGTATTCTCCAATGGCCTCCTCAAACCCTTCGTCTTCTCCAATGGCCTCCTCAACCTCTTTGTCTGCTACCTCTAGTGTAGCCACATTATCACAGACTCCAGTGACCAAAAACTATACCCTATTCAGTTCATCAAATCAGACTACCTCTATCAAGTTGGATAGAGAGAACTACCTAGTCTGGGAAGCAACGGTTTTACCTATGATTGAAGGAAACTCTCTAGAGTCTCACATTGTTGAGCAATCTAGTGCACCGCCTCGTCTTATTCCTGAAGGGACTCAACTTCTGACAAATCCAGCATTCAAAGAATGGTTCACAATTGATAGGAGTCTTGTAGGATGGCTTCGTGGGACAATGACTCAAGAACTAAGTGCTCAGCTGCTTCATTGCTCTACTGCTAGAGATCTCTGGATTGGGGCTAAGAATCTCAGTTGTGCCACAATCAAATCTCGTGTTCTGGTGCTCAAGTCGGAGCTTCATAAAACCAAAAAGAACTCTATGAAAATGGTTGAGTATCTGTCAAAAATGAAAACCATATTTGATCAGTTAACACTTGCAGGTGCACCAATCACACTTGAAGATTTAATTCTTCATACCTTAGATGGTCTAGATGCTGAATATAATGCAATTGTTGTGCAAATACTTAAGGAACAAAACCCTACCTGGATTAGTGTCCAATCTGACTTGTTGGCTTTTGAAAGTAGAGTTGAACAGCAAAATCAATTATCTGCTCTAACTATTCATTCAACCTGCAGCTCATTTGTCTCAGCGTGATGATTCATCTGGTGGAGGACGTGGCTCCAATAATTTTGGCAGGTCAAACTGGCGTGGTGTTTCTCGTGGTGGTTTCCGTGGCCGGCGTGGCAGAGGACGCAGAGGTGGTTTCAACAATAATTCATTTTCAAGTAACTCTGGATCACGTGTTTTTTGTCAAGTTTGTGAGAAACCAGGACATGTTGCCTTGAACTGTTATCACAGGTTTGATCGTTCTATTACCTCTGAGCAAACACGTTCCTACAACTCTTCTCCTCAAGTTTTCTATGCTACACCCTCCTTTGTTTCTGATGACTCTTGGTATATGGATAGTGGAGCTAACTTTCATGTGACTCCCCACACTGATCAGCTCAATGATATAACCCCCATAGGTATGACAAAATTACATACTTGCACTGGTGACTTAGCTCATGTTTCAGGCATTGGCAGTTCGATATTGCATTCTAATGCTTCAAAATTACATTTGAAAAATGTCTTATTAGTCCCTGCAGCAACAAAGAACTTGATTAGTGTAAATAGACTTGCAAGTGACAATGGTGTGAATGTGATTTTCTCTAACCAGCATTGTGTTGTGAAGGACAAGATGACCGGTCGTCTGTTGGCTCAAGGGAGATCAAATCAAGGACTCTATCGAATGGATGATCTCAAGCATGGCAACATCCCAGCTCAAGCTCACATGGCTGTTTCTGAAGAAGATCAACAAAAACGTTACACAGCTTGGCATAACAAATTAGGACACCCAAATAATAAAATTTTAGAGCACATTCTGAAGAGTTGTAATGTTAAATTTGATGGTGTATCAGTCTTTTGTGAAGCTTGTCAATTTGGGAAATCTAAAAAATTACCTTTCTCTAATTCCAAGTCTCATGCTAATTCTCCCTTAGAACTTGTTCATACAGATTTGTGGGGGCCATCTCCAGTTCAGTCACCTAATGGGTTTCGTTTTTACATTGTCTTCATTGATGATTTCAGCCGATATAGTTGGATTTATCCCCTGAAACACAAGAGTGAGGCCGTGAATGCTTTCAATGTTTTTAGAGCATTTGTTGAAAATAAATTTGACACTAAACTTAAAGCAATACAGTGTGATAATGGAGGGGAATATAAACCAATTGTTTCTATTGCTCAAGCTACCGGAGTTGAAATTAGACTTACCTGCCCATACACCTCTGTTCAAAATGGGAGAGCTGAAAGGAAACATAGACACATAGTAGAAATGGGACTTACTCTTTTAGATCAAGCTTCCCTTCCTCTGTGTTATTGGCTTGAGGCATTTCAGACGTCTGTGCATCTTATCAATAGGCTTCCGACTCCTATTCTTGGAGGAATGAGTCCGTTACAGCTCTTGTTCAAAAAGGATCCAGTTTACTCTTCTCTTCAGCCATTTGGTTGCTCTTGCTATCCTTGTTTGAGGCCTTATAATGAACACAAGCTTCAGTTTCATACTCAAAGATGTGTGTATCTTGGCCCGGCACCACAACATAAAGGATCACGCTGCTTAAGCTCTTCTGGGAAAATATTTATCTCGCGACATGTTGTTTTTGATCCTTACAATTTTCCTTGCAAAAATGGGTTTCTAAATCGCAAGCTATCAAGTGGGGAGGATGAAGTTTCAACTACTCCCTTCTTAATTACGGTGAATGAAGACCAAGGAATAAATTTGTCTTCAAACTCTAATATGGTAGCAAGTGGGGCCCACCATAATGATGGTAGTGCAGATTTTTTGAGGATAATGGATGACAACTCACCCACTTTGCTTCCTACTCTCCTAGCCTCACGTGATTCTCAAGCTTTATTTCAATTATCTCCAACGGTCCATTCACCATCATCTACATCTCCAACGGTCCATTTTCAATCTTCTACACCTCCACGTGGCATTGCAAGCTCCACACAAACAATTTCTTCTCCATTATCTCGTCAACTAGTGATGGGTTCTAGTTCTCCAAGTGGCTCAATTGGGCCTTCGTTTTCTCTACTACTTTGGGCCGACATGCTTCATTACAACAAGCCCAACAAGAATTGTCCATTAAACCCACACAATTGGATTGGATCACCAAGGAACGACGCATTCTGATGCTAGGATGGTTACACGATCCCAACGTGGGATTTTTAAACCCAAGTTACCCTACATGGGTCTTTTAAATAAGGTGGATCATGAGACTTTGCCTTCATCCTCTGTTTCTTCTTTTATTTCTTTTACAGAACCAACTTCAGTTGCAGAAGCTCTTCAATCTCGAAACTGGAAAGATGCTATGGTAGATGAATTTAATGCTTTACAAAGAAATAAAACTTGGCGGCTAGTGCCTTATGACGGAAGCCAAAAACTTGTTGATTCAAAATGGGTTTTCAAGACCAAATTGAATTATGGAAGATTATTGAAGCACAAAGCTCGTTTAGTGGCAAAAGGCTTCCAACAATCTCCAGGGGTTGATTATGGAGAAACTTTCAATCTAGTGGTCAAGCCAACTATAATTAGAGTGGTACTTTCTCTTGCTGCAACTTTAAAATGGCCTGTGCGACAACTTGACGTAAATAATGCCTTCCTAAATGGTTTGTTACAAGAAAATGTGTTTATGAAACAACCAGAGGGATTTGTTGATCCTAGATATCCAGATCATGTATGCAAATTAGAGAAGGCTCTTTATGGACTAAAACAAGCCCCACGAGCTTGGTTTGATAGGTTACGATCTGTTTTGCTTAGTTGGGGATTTCAAAATGCTAGGAGTGATGTCTCTCTATTCTTTCTTCATGAAAAAGATCTCACAGTCTTTATTTTGATATATGTTGATGACATCCTTGTGACTAGCAATCAACCAGAGTACCTCAAGGTGTTTATTAGAAAACTGAATGATTTATTTGCTTTGAAGGATCTGGGAGATGTTTATTATTTTCTGGGTGTTGAGATTCGGCGAGATGCTACGGGTTTTTACTTGAGCCAGTATGAATACATCAATGAAATTTTACAGCGTTTCAACATATCCAAATGCACTCCTGTGTCTACTCCCATGGTCTCTGGTCGAAGTTACTCTGCACATGAAGGCTCTCTTATGAAAGACCCGTCTTTATATAGGCAAGCAGTGGGGTCCCTACAATATTTGCTGACAACTCGTCCTGATATAGCCTTTGCAGTAAATAAGCTCGGTCAATTTTTATCTCAACCAATTGATATACATTATCAAGGAGTGAAGAGGATTTTCAGATATTTGAAAGGTACAATGGATTTAGCTCTGCATCTCAAATCAGTCCCTACACTCAAATTACAAGCCTATACAGACACAGATTGGGCAACAGATGTCGACGATCGCCGTTCGATGGCAGGCATATGCACTTATCTTGGAAACACATTGATATCGTGGTCCTCTCGCAAACAAAAAGTTGTATCGCGATCGAGTACTGAATCGGAATATCGAGCTTTGGCCGACGGCGCCGCAGAGATAAAATGGGTGTGTTCTCTCTTGACTGAGCTTGGTTTTAAACTTGAGGATTCTCCTATTATTTGGTGTGATAATGTGAGTGCAAGTGCTTTGGCCAAATCCTGTCCAACATGCTCGTAGCAAGCATATTGAACTTGATGTTCACTTTGTTCGTGATCAAGTCATCTCTGGATCTCTGAAAGTAGAATACGTTCCATCCTCATCACAGGTGGCAGATTGTTTGACCAAAGCTTTGACAGCTTCTCAATTTGAGATATTGAGAGACAAACTCGGGCTTATTGCAGTACCCCTTCGTTTGAGAGAGGGAGTTAAAGAGTAAAGCATTATTTATGATATATGTATATAGCTTGCTGTATAGTGGTTATAGGTTTATTCATTTACTGATATTTGTTTGCCAGCTCATATTAGGTTGCTCTTATCCTTTGGGACACCTGTCCTAGGAATATTCCTCTGTAACCGTTATTGTATTTTTGTACCACTATATATATACATTTAAGGACCTGGCTAATATTCAAGCCGTCCAATATTCATACAAACCCTATTTTCTATCTGATGGATCCCCCATTAATGAATCTCTATTACGGAAAACTAAGCCAAAAGAGAAAAGAAAGGAACGGGATCTGAATTGAAACTGATTGAATCAGGAAACGGGAATAGGAGAGAGGTGAACATGTTGAAAGTTGAAAGCATAATAAGAAGAGGAGAAAGAATGATGAGTTTTATTAATCTTGAGGTATATATTGGAGATGGATGAGATGAGAGTGTGAAGATGGAACTTAATTAGAACAAATCCTTACAGAGCTCACCATAGAATCTAGAAACCAAATCAATGAAGACAGGGGACTTGAGGTTCTTCCAGCAACGAAGAAGTTCTTCCACATCCATCAAATCTATTGTTTTGCCTTCTTCCACAATCATCTCCACCAAATACTTCTCGAATCTCCTGCATGCTTCTTCCACCTCTTTGGATTCAGTTTCGAGGCCTTCTGTTCCTGATTTTTTGTTAATATTATTGCTCATGTCGTCATTGTCTCTAGATTTCTTTGGGGAACCAAACACTACTGATGAGGACATATTTATTGTTGGTTTTGGTTTGAAGGTCTTGCGGAAAGGTCGTCTTATAATAAACACAGGTTTCTTTAGCCTGATTTTGAAGATGAGCAACAGTTTTCTGCATGGCTTCCATTTGAGAAGCTTGGATTGGAAGGCACCCAATGCTTTCACCTTCATACTCCTCCTAATTAATAATATAATTAAGGGAAAGAGTGTGGGTGAAGAAATTAAAGATGAGAGGATGGGATGAATCAATATCAATATTAATAATTAAGAGAAAGAAATGAAAGTAGTGATATATCGAAGGGTGTTAGTTAGTTAGACTACTAGAGATCGAGTAGCTAGAGAGATTGGAAGACAAGTTAAGTAGTATGTATATATGTTAATTTTATATTCTAAAGTCTAAATTAAACCAATTAAAGCGTGAGATGTGGCTTTCACGTCTCCAGTAGTGGGATACCATGCTTGCCTTTACGCTCAACATCTACTCTTCATACCTTCTTCATTTTCAATTTTATTTCATCTAACTAATCAATCTAAACAAATATATGTATATATAGATAGATAAATTACCACGATTGATCTACGCTCAAGATCATCTCTGTCTCTACTCTTTAGTAGCACTGTAGTTTAATTCTAAACAAAATTCATTTTACTTCT
>QANZ01016407.1:83975-95213 GCA_003254925.1 Chamaecrista fasciculata
AAAAAATAATTCCAATATTATTTTCATTTTGGCCCATAATCTCATCCACTTGGATTTGGATTGACCCCTAACCCTCAATCCAAAATTTTCTCATCCTCACAATTTCCAATACCATATCACACTTCCCAATATCATCTCATCTCAATCTCATTTCAATCAAAACACAACCAAACACCTATCATCTCATCTCATTATCTCCATCTCATCTCATTATTTCCTACCATTTCTACCCCTATACAAATTACAAAAATCCATCAACTTATTTCTACCAACCATAATCATTACATACCCTTTTATATAATTTTACACCCTATTTAACATCATTATCACTAAAATCACCCAAACACCAATACATCATCTCATTTCATCCAATTAAAAAATAATCTCATCCCATCCATTTGGATGAGATTGGATGAGATTGGATTAAAATTAAAGGTCTCCCAAACAGACCCTAAGTATCACCGTATTAATGTGCTGCCAAGGGGTTCATTCTCTAAACGCAGCGTACAAGACACAAGAGAAGCATGCCAGTGCATCAAAGATAAAGCAGCCAACATTCCTGGATTAATATCTAAATTTACATTTATATATTTAGTGCATACACCAGAGATTATATACATATATATATATATATGGAGTAATTAAATAAATGATAGGTATATATATATATATATATTATGTGTTAGAATATAATGTAAAGTTTGATTCCTGACATGGGATGCAATGAGTCATGAATCAATAAAATAATGATACCTGGAAGAGTTAGTTGTATGTAACTAGTTATGTGACTTTATACACAGTTTTGATTGGTTAAAAAACTTATTATTTTTTTTATTATTTTTCAATATTAAATTACATCAGTGACTATATTTATGCCACATTAACAATTGCATCCCATGTCAAGTATCAAACTTTGCATATTAGATTAACCTATATTTTATAATGCCCACATCAAATTAATTACATTCGTAATTTCGTATTATGGAGCAAAATTTTTGAAATTGTCTGCCAACATTGAGTGTAAACAACAGTGCCCATGATAAATGTCACAACCCGTCTATGATGGCTCAAAATTCTCTAGAATTTTCTCCATAAGACTAGAGAATGAAAGAGTTTTCTAAAAAGTGCTAGAATCATGTAGAATGGTGTAGAATGTTCTAGAAGTATAAGGAATATTCTAGAAGAGTGTGAAATCTTCTAGAAGGGTGTAGAACTATCTAGAAGGATCTAGAAGTCTCTACACAACTCTAGAAGTATGAAGAAGGTTCTAGAAGCCTAATGGTCTAGAGTATGGTAGAAGGCTCTAGAACCTTATGAAGAAGTATAGATAGTTCATGTATAGTGTAGAATTTTATAGAAGGATCTAGAGGACAATTGTAGAACCGTAGGATTAAATTGATCTCTACTGCCCATTAAGGAGGTGGAATGACTATAAATAGGAGTAGAACATTTCCAAGTTCTTCATCTCTTGTGTTCTCTTAATCACTTCCACTACTCTTTTGAGTGTGAATTGTGAGAGTTTTGAGAGACTAACTAGTACTTAGAGGCAAAAGTACTAGACCGCACGGTCACTTAGATAGGGTGAAAATCTAAGTCCGTGACATGAAACACCGAGTCGCCCGTGAAGGTCCTTTCCAGAAGCATTCACAGAATATTTAATCTCATTTAACAACCCCCAAGAAAAAAAAAAGAAAGAAAAAGAATTGCAGTTAAGAAAGAGATCGGGATGAAAAAAAAATTGTACTCCTTTTCTATCTTTCATCCTCATTCAAAAAACAAACCAATACATCCTCAAAGAAAAAAGTAAGGATCCATCTCCACGGAGAGAAATATTTCAAAGATAAAACGAGAACAAAATTACATTCTTTTGAGTGCTGAAAGGACTATCTTTTACCACCCTCTGAAAGATAAAAGCAAATTATATATACTGTGACAACAAAGACAAAAAAAGATTGATAAGAAATATTGTTTTGGTTTGAAATGGGCATAAGCTTCTTTTGATAGATTCAAGTATTGGTATAATAGATAGGATAGCGTGTTGTTTTAAGACGATTAGCGATGGTCAGTCGTCCTGGTACGTCAACTTGCATGTCTTGACGATTGGGATGACAATTGAGATCTATTTGTCCAGCTTCAGCCTGATCACCGATTTGTTGTTTTTGCGCTTCACGCTCTGATTGGCGTTTCTTCTTGCGCATCATGAGGGTTTTAAAACGGCGCTTCACAGTCATGCACACGTTGCAAGTACATGTCGGCTTATGTCTTCCCTTCCCACTAGGCGGTTGGATGCACACTATGCAAGTGCATCCTGGACGGTGTCTAGGATGTTTGGTGGTCACTCCAACAAGATTATCTCCTAAAACTGCCACACTCGCAAGTGCCTCTAGACCACAAGTTTCATGTTCTTGGCCTGACTTATTCTTTTCTGCAATTTTTTTCTTCTTCAAATCTGGGAATAAACATAATAAAACAGTTGGAAGACTCTAACAGTAGCATTGAAGAACCCATTTTTAAGAGGTGCAATATGCATAATCAACACTTAACACTTCCGCTGCAACATCAACTTCAAAACCTGTTCTAAACATGACAGATGTAGAGCTTACATAAAATACAGATAGTAGTATTGCACCTTTGTTATTTCTCAAAAGATTTTCCAGTTCCTTCTGACTGAGCTCCTCTGGTGCAGAACACAGAGACCTGAAAGCACATTATTGTCCACAATAAGAATTGTACATTTATATGATCACTCTCCAACACTGATAAAAACTCTAGTACTGTAAAGTCATGATGCACCTGCTGGCATCCCATACATTCTCAGAACATGTCCACTTAGGAGGAAGCAGAGCCACGACTGGAAGCCTTCGCCATCTAGAGCAATCATCACATTGAGCCCATTGTTCCTGTTTTCTGGATGAAAGATTTAGGCATATTCAAACCCAAGTTGAATATCTGTTAACTTTGTCAATCTAAAATTCTGGATGCCTTATGGTGGATCAAAACAATCTAAGACCTAATTCTAATTGTAGTATCTTTCCAGTAGGATGTTTTCCAACTAAAAACCATTGATTTTGATCCGAGGATGATACTTGATTTCTCACACCTCTTAAAATGAACAACTACTTTCAGTAGGTATATAGCATTGTATACTTACCCAGAAGAGCTAGTACTGAATATAGTTCTCTTTCCAAAACCAGGAGGTTCCTAAATGAACATGTAGCACAGAGATCACTGAATAGCCAGGTAAGAAACTTAAGCATAACTATCCAAACCATATCAGCTCATATTCAACTTAAAATGGCAAACATAAACAATAAAAAAAAAAAATAAAGGATTTATTTAACAGTGACATACTTACATCATATTCTTCAAATACATGGTCCTCAATTGTGACAATGCTTGGCTTGACACTAGGTGGAGGACGAAGTAAGTCTTGTGCTTCTTCCCATGTAAGTCTCAACTCCAGAGCATCTTCACTGTGAATGCGCAACCTCTTACTTTTAGGCCCAATATTCCGAGTCCTCTTCTTCTCAGAAACTAAAATTGGTAGCTGCAGCAAATCATTACTTGTCATGTCCCCACAATTTTCAGTCTTAGGCAAACCAGCATCCACAGTACCCAAATGCAGATGTTCTGACAATCCATTTAAGTGAGATTCCTTGCTCTCCTTCATTGACTGGAGAAGAAGAGAATAACTATTTCCTGACAGAAGATTCTCAGTAGCCCCAGAACACGTTTCCTTCATTGAAATGCCATTAGAAGGTGAAGATGTAGAGGCATCCTGTTAAAGTCATGACCATTTATCAAATTCTCCAACAGAACACAACTATGCCAATGTATTTCCAGCTGAGGAGGCAACAGGTAGTAAAGTAAAAAATTTCAATGTCACAACCTTTGTTTCAACAGAATTAGATGCCTTTCTGAAACCCATAACAAGTTTTCCCTCAGGATCTATCCGACTAAATATTACTGCAACAAAAAGGTCAAACAAATGAACAGTTACTTTAGATAGGCATGGAATACTAAACTCTCCATGTGTATGCAAGTTCAAGCTACTGTATGAGATATCAGGTCCATAAGGGCATCGATTTTACCATTCCCACAGAGATTACAATGTCAAAAAAAAATATGAAGAAGCTCAAGAAACAGCATATTCCAGACGAAGTCTTCAAGAATCAAAAAGGGAAGAAATTGAGAATTGCAATAAAATATGTTACATATCAAAAATATGTTACACATCAATCATCAACCAACAGATCAGACATAATGACCATTAACAAGTCATGAGTCAAGTTAAGGGTCATATATTTTGCTGGCTGCAAATATAAAAACTAATACAATTTGTGGCCATTTAAATGGATATATTTTAGGTAATATTTTTACATAAATAAGATGACCAAAATTTCATCAGAAGTGAAAACTTTTGATGATAGGGGTCAAGGGGATTGTGCACCAATTTATCCCTGAGATTGAAATATACCAGTATCACCCGCACATAGTTGCATGGACTGTATGCAAGGGGTCACGCCCTCCAATACATACATCCTACTGTTGTTGTTAGGCCAAAATCGGAACTGAAATGTCCATTCATTCCCCTTCACATCTTGGATCCGCAAAGGAAGACCTTCTGATTGAGAAATGGGAGGAAAATAGGCCTGCAACTCTTATGCCAGTTTATTAGATGAATTTTCAATCCCATATGAAAAAGAAGCCATCAAAGAAAATAAAGTTTTCAACTTACTTCAGCACATGCTTTTGGAAGAACAAGACGGCCAATTCGACCTGCATCACTGGCGCTCAACACCTTCTCAAATAACGGCACTACAGTGGATTTCAAGCTTTTAATAACATATTAAGGAAACTGATTATTAAGTCAACCTAATATTATGACAGGTTTTCTTACTCATGTGCAAAAGACAAAAATGACATATATTAAGGATACTCTCCAGACAACTGCTCCAGCTCTTGATCAGTGATTCGGGGCCAGTATCGAGGAAGTAACTGATTCTTGCCTCTTCCCTCAGCTGGTGGCCGGGCAATGCGAGCCTGAGAAATTGTCCCTTTATTTGTTTCTATGTTTGCGGTAAACCTATTCTTCAATGGTTTAGGCAATATAGGCCGAGATCTTTGAACTTGAAGAAAGGAAGGAGGTGGTTTATCCTCACTTCTTCCATCAACTATCTCTCCGGAACAAGGCAGGACAGAGTTTCCTGATGTTGTTCCCAGAGACATGCTCAAAGATGGCTGTGCAGGTGAATCATGCATATTTTTTACCTCCCATGTTGGTCTACTATTTTCTAATGTGGTAAATGTTAATGACTGAAGAGATGGATTCATCATATTTGAAAATACTGCATCAACTTCCCTGATTGGACATTTAGCTTCTTGGCTGTTTTTCCCAGTAGAAAAAATTATCCCATCTCTCTGAGCTTGAGGCCAGTGGCTAGATTCACTAGCTTCCACAATTCTGCACAGTTGCATAAGTTTTCCTTCATCAACACTATCTACAAAGGGCTTACCGTCAATATGAGAAGAATGTTTATCACTGGCAACATTTTTGGTTGGCGCAATAGACCCACTAGAAATCTCAGTACTACTCATCTGCAGAAAAGTAATTTAATAATAGAAGGCTGTGAACATTCCATGTATGACAGACAAATAATAAAATATGCCTAAGAACAGCTTCTTCCAAAGTATCTATGGTTACCCCAAATTATGTCCAGTGCACAGTGAATTGACCTCAACTAAATGATAGAATGACCAAAGTCACAAATAAACCAACAGGCAAGTGACAGAAATTTACTGAACACGATTAAGAAAATAAAATAAAATAACTCCGCAGCAGAAAGATGAGGTCTTTTAAATGACCATACACACATACATGCATAACTACTGGAATGCTGACAAGAGTACAAACAATGAAACAATGCTGCAGGATGCCACTGAAAAAGTACTGATATGAAATCCAAGAAATCCATTTTAGGACCAATGGAGAACATGAATATGGAGTAGGGCCTCATATAAGGAGTTGGAATCTAGATTCTTCAGGCTCCTATACATGTTCTTCCATCTTTAAGTTTTTGACTCGTAGCCCCTTTGGCTCTAATATATTGTTTAAATATTTTTGGAAAATTAAAGCTCCTTCTGACGTAAAGAATTTTGTTTGGACAGCAGAACTTAATAGAATTAATGATGGAGAATCAATAATAATGGAGACCTTGGAAAAATCATATTCTAGAAAGAAGAAATGAATTATTGCTACCTAGGGAATATTAGAGTTTGACCGGAAAATGAACTATGCTTTTATTATCTTGGAAATAAGAAGAAGTAATAGCATCTAGGAAATATCTTTACTTTATTATCTTGGAAGTTGTTATATTTTTATTAGTTTTAAATTATTTTTGATTTGGGCTCTCTATATAAGCCCCTTCTATCTTTTTGTAATGAAAGTTCATGCATTATTAAAAATATTATTTAGATTATTGTCTCTCCCTCATTTCTTCTATTCTCCCTCTATTTCTCCCTTCTCCCTCAATTTCTCTACTTCCCCCTATTTCTGTTTCTTCCCCCTCTGATTTCTCATTCTCTCCCTTATTCTCTCTTTGTTCTACATCAATTAACACAAATGATTTTCTTCAAACGAGACGTCCTAACAAGGCTTTATCACCGAATGTTTGTATGACGTGTCTTAGAAGCTCTGAGACAAGTAGCCATCTCTTCCTGCGCTGTAAAATGGCCAGGCATTGATGGAACAATTTGTTTGGCTAGTTTGAAGAGAATTGGGTTTGCCCAACTGATCTTGGCTCTTATCTTGCCATCAAGTTCGTGGCTTTTGGGAGTAATAAGGAGCATAAAACACTTTGAAAATGTGCAATTCTAGCAACTTTGTGATGTATCTCATTGGAGTCGAGTGCAAGAATCTTTAACAACAAACACCTCCCACTTCACATTCTTTGGGATAGAAATACTTTCTTGGCTTCAGTATGGGTTTCTTCTAATGGTTTGTTTAAAGGGCATCCCTTTGGATCTCCAAAAGGATTGGAAGGAATTATTCATGTAGCATCTTGTTTTTTCTTTCCTTTGCTGTTTTGTTTCCTTTTGGAGAGGACAACTTGTCTTCCTCCTTGTATTCCTTTGTATCTTCTCTCAATATTAAATTTCTTTTCTTATCAAAAAACAAAAAATATCTAGTTGGAAATGAGCAAAGAATTTAGTGAGTTGTTTAGGCTCAACGAGCTTAGAGCTAGCTCAAGTTGGTTCAGTTGATATAGTAAACTGATCAAGCTTGCCATTAGATTGAAGGTCATTTATTCAAAAAGTTTAGCCTGAAAAATTCACTACACAATATGGTAATAGCTTGAGTAATAATAGAATAATATCTATTAATGATCTAAAAATGTATATAATTATTTATATAAATTACACTATTAACAAGAAAAATTGCTTGAGCTTCTGTAAACTTGAACTTAGCAGATTTAGGCTTATTCAAGTTCACTAAATATCAAACTGAAGGATAAATGTTAAACAAGACTCCAACAAGCTGAGCCAAGCTGTAGAAGCTTGTTATTAAACGAGATCATCCCACGGTAGTTAGTGTTTAGCTCCACTAGGTTCTCATTTATAGCCTTACCTATTTAATTAACTTGTCAGCACCTAGTTTCTAAATAGCTAATTCCTGAAGACTTGTAAGCAATCCCTCATTAAATAACTGTGTTTGATCAAAATTTAGACATTAACGTGAAAAAAAGAGATATAGGAGCAAAATTTAGACATAAACACAAGGAAATATTTTTCAGAAATAAATGTTGGCATTAAACTTACCAAACATAGTTGGGAAGATTTTACACAGCTAACACAACTTATACCGCCAAAATCAAGGTACTCGAACAAAGATGTTGATACTATGCATCCACAATGGATAGACTGCAAACCAAGTCAGACAGATTTTGATATCTAAGGAGAAAGTGACAAGGCTTGATAGAATTTATATTGAAAGTGTTATCAGCTTACCTTGTTACAGAAGTTGCACTCCCTCCAACCAGATTGTTCAAGGTGGAACTTTTTACAGAAAACTGAATTTTCATAGGCAGATCTAAATCGCAAAGTGCAGCACATCAAGTAAGGCCCAGTTAGGAAATGTGAACAATGAATAAATTGACCATGTAAAATAGAAAGAAACAATAACTACAACTTTCAGCATGTATGCAACTGCGTGAATATTCCAGTGCATCACATATACGAAACCAAAAGTTGCATACCAAATTGACGGATGGGTGGCTTATGATCGTATTTAGCCAGACACCAACCCCTTGAATATGCTATAAGTATGATGAAAAATTGAAAACACTTCAACAAGCCGTTCTTTTAGCATTACAGGTAAAGCAACATCTTGACATCTAAGATTGTCATTTGTCTACACTTACTTGAAGTCAGGTTTCCATTTTCCTTAATAAATTTAGTAAAATGCGGATAAACCAATAAATTGGTCAAGAGAATATGCAATTAGGGATAACAATTGAATATTTTTTATTAGTAACAATTAAGATATTTAATTCATTGTCTTGCTAGAAAACCCCTGCTGGTTCAGTCTTGAGGAAGACTACCCAAACTAGATAGATGATCCTCATATCAATAGAAAAGCAATATCATAGGTTCTACATCTACCCTTACCATCAAAACTCATGATGGAGCAATTTTTAAGATTTATAGACAGGGAAATACTTATAAAGCACTTCAGACTATTTATTAGTAAGAACCTTAAAGGATTCAACGCTTTTTGTGGTGTTCTTTGGGGGGGTGAAAAAAGTACAGATATTGCTGCGTTAGTCACATTAGTATGGACTACTATGGTTTTCCAATTATATACTGATTGGCCACAATGCGACTCGTTTCTTCATATTCGACAAGCCCATGTAAAACCAGAAAATCTCAGAAAGGAGAAGAGTTTGACCTTACTAATCTAGTTGAAAACATATAAGAAGCATCGAGTCAAAACCCATATCTTTAAGAGGCAAGGGACACATGATCTAAAGTATCAAATCAAATTAACGCCATGCTTCAAAATACATCGAACTCAGAAGCAAAGGGGTAGAAAAGGAAATGAAATTACCCGCACTTATCGCAGAGTTTAGCGAATCCACCAGATCGCAAGGGCCACCCCGTCTTCCATTCATAGGCATTGGCCGTCCCACACGAAACATTCTCACAAATGTCGGACCCCATTATTTTAAAATCAAATCCTCGAGGCATCAGAAACTGTAAAACATTGAAATCAAGATAAGATCAAAACCCTAAAACCCTTTTTGACCAGAAACATAAATTCAATCAGCAAAATCCATCTTCAGACAAGGAATACTGAACAAGACAAAACAAAACCAACCTTGTACAGGTAATGAATCCAGAAAAAACCAGGAATGACTCATTCAAATAAATAAGAACAAGACAACAAAGCGCAACTCCACACTACATGTCATCATAAGTAGTCAAATCTGTGCAATCACAACGCGTAAATATGGATTCTGGAATTGTAACAGCCGAAGAACAGAGTAAAGTCAATATGAGAGCAAGCATAAGGTGAACGCAATCTGAGATTATTTTTTGTTGGTATGGACTAGAGAGAGAAAGCGTTTGCGTAAATGGGTCTTCGGGGGTCTCTCTTAAGAAAGAGAGAGAGTGCATGCAAAGTAACAGATGCATAAAATGCATGCACGACACTTAGATTGAGTCTTCACAAGTCGTCCCGTCCCTTCTTTTACTCTGTTTTACTATGGAGACTAGGGACAACAATACAATGACCCGCAGGTTTCGTAGATTTATGAATTCCGATTTCTGATTTCTCAAGGGGCAAAAGGAAAATGTGGCTGCTTTGGACTCTGTTGAATTTTTCACCCGACGTTGCATTGAATATAGCTGAAACACGTGTTCATGGTCGCACATGTAGGTGGGATATAAAATGGGATTATCATTATTCATTAGCAAATAAATAAATAAAATATATATATGAGAGAGGTGGGATTATCAAATAATGGGCAATGCAAGATGGCATTATTATTTATTAGTTTTAGTTGTGAAACCCATTATGTAAATAATGCTGCCATGACATCCCATGTCATGCCATCCTCTGTCCTATATGTTTATTGTTTTAGTACGTTTATACCTAACTCCTTTTGTTTCATAAAAAAAAAAAAANATTTCTTTTTGTAAAAATATAAATATTTTGTCTACTAATCTAAAATTTTAATGCAACAAAAATAAAATTAAGTAGAAATATACGAATACAAATACATATCAACTATGGGTATCATATTATTTTTAAAATGATCATACTTCATAATTCAATCTTATCTTTCAATCAAATTGAGTTTTAAAATGTCGAAGCCAAATCTATTCCAAACGTGATCGATTAACTTGTTATATATTATTTCGCCAAAAAAATTGTTATATTTATTTTACCAGGATAATTATCTAAATTAATGAAATGAATGGTTAAAACTTTTTATGAACATCATATTTAATCAAAATAACCATTAGTTTTATGGGTCTATAAACTCATGATTTGTACAATTCTGTCGGCTGAAGTTCTAATCGGATTTTGTTCATATACCCATCCTGATAATATCGATCTCCTCCACTGAATGCTTCCCATCACACTCTTTTGAGTGGGCAATTAGAATAGACAGATCAAGTTGAATTTTATAGCCTACTGTTAAAGTAAGTCACATCAGTATATGTGTAAATTCTGCGTCCACCGTGGTTGCATGAACTGAAGTGGCCGACGTCCTCGATCTTTGTGAATTGTGGGGCTATCCACCGTTGATATATCTTAGAAGTTTGAAATTAAAATTATCAGATAATCTTCGGTTTTGAATGAATTGCCTTGTATAAAGGAATCAACAAATGATTGTGATATTAATATATATATTGTTGTTTAGGATCTGTATTACATAGTTGATAACTGTTGTTTAGGATCGGAGTTGGTGCAGGATCAGTGCACCAGAATAAATAGATCGAACTCCAGGCTGTGCTTTTCAAATTACGAAACAATTAGAGTGAAATTAAAATAAACTAAAGATTAGAACAACCTTTTATTACCAAAAAAAAAAAAGATTAGAACAACCTTATAGATCTGAAGGACAATTGTAGTTTAAGATAACCTCTATAAGAAAACAATTTCAAAATTACTATTATATAATCACTAATAAGAATAAGTTCAACAACACACACCCCCCGCCAAAAAAAAAA